>OY744551.1:55851332-55866332 GCA_963556195.1 Sepiola atlantica | reverse complement strand
CCGGTCTATAGAGTGTAGTATCCTACTGGTCTATAGGGTGTAGTATCCTACTGGTCTATAGTGTGTAGTATCTTACTGGTCTATAGGGTGTAGTATCCTACTGGTCTATAGAGTGTAGTATCCTACTGGTCTATGGGGTGTAGTATCCTACTGGTCTATGGGGTGTAGTATCCTACTGGTCTATAGGGTGTAGTATCCTACTGGTCTATAGGGTGTAGTATCCTACTGGTCTATAGAGTGTAGTATCCTACTGGTCTATGGGGTGTAGTATCCTACTGGTCTATGGGGTGTAGTATCCTACTGGTCAATGGGGTGTAGTATCCTACTGGTCTATAGGGTGTAGTATCCTACTGGTCTATAGGGTGTAGTATCCTACTGGTCTATAGGGTGTAGTATCCTACTGGTCTATAGAGTGTAGTATCCTACTGGTCTATGGGGTGTAGTATCCTACTGGTCTATAGGGTGTAGTATCCTACTGGTCTATAGGGTGTAGTATCCTACTGGTCTATAGAGTGTAGTATCCTACTGGTCTATGGGGTGTAGTATCCTACTGGTCTATGGGGTGTAGTATCCTCCTTGTCAATGGGGTGTAGTATCCTACTGGTCTATAGGGTGTAGTATCCTACTGGTCTATAGGGTGTAGTATCCTACTGGTCTATAGGGTGTAGTATCCTACTGGTCTATGGGGTGTAGTATCCTACTGGTCTATGGGGTGTAGTATCCTACTGGTCTATAGGGTGTAGTATCCTACTGGTCTATAGGGTGTAGTATCCTACTGGTCTATAGGGTGTAGTATCCTACCGGTCTATAGGGTGTAGTATCCTACTGGTCTATGGGGTGTAGTATCCTACTGGTGTATGGGGTGTAGTATCCTACCGGTCTATAGAGTGTAGTATCCTACTGGTCTATAGGGTGTAGTATCCTACTGGTCTATAGTGTGTAGTATCTTACTGGTCTATAGGGTGTAGTATCCTACTGGTCTATAGAGTGTAGTATCCT
Source organism: Sepiola atlantica (assembly GCA_963556195.1). Lineage (NCBI taxonomy): Eukaryota > Metazoa > Mollusca > Cephalopoda > Sepiida > Sepiolidae > Sepiola > Sepiola atlantica. Next base: position 55,865,333 of record OY744551.1, on the reverse strand, counting down.
ACTGGTCTATGGGGTGTAGTATCCTACTGGTCTATGGGGTGTAGTATCCTACTGGTCTATAGGGTGTAGTATCCTACTGGTCTATAGGGTGTAGTATCCTACTGGTCTATAGAGTGTAGTATCCTACTGGTCTATGGGGTGTAGTATCCTACTGGTCTATGGGGTGTAGTATCCTACTGGTCAATGGGGTGTAGTATCCTACTGGTCTATAGGGTGTAGTATCCTACTGGTCTATAGGGTGTAGTATCCTACTGGTCTATAGGGTGTAGTATCCTACTGGTCTATAGAGTGTAGTATCCTACTGGTCTATGGGGTGTAGTATCCTACTGGTCTATAGGGTGTAGTATCCTACTGGTCTATAGGGTGTAGTATCCTACTGGTCTATAGAGTGTAGTATCCTACTGGTCTATGGGGTGTAGTATCCTACTGGTCTATGGGGTGTAGTATCCTCCTTGTCAATGGGGTGTAGTATCCTACTGGTCTATAGGGTGTAGTATCCTACTGGTCTATAGGGTGTAGTATCCTACTGGTCTATAGGGTGTAGTATCCTACTGGTCTATAGGGTGTAGTATCCTACTGGTCTATGGGGTGTAGTATCCTACTGGTCTATGGGGTGTAGTATCCTACTGGTCTATAGGGTGTAGTATCCTACTGGTCTATAGGGTGTAGTATACTACTGGTCGATGGGGTGTAGTATCCTACCGGTCTATAGGGTGTAGTATCCTACTGGTCTATAGGGTGTAGTATCCTACTGGTATAGGGTGTAGTATCCTACTGGTCTATAGGGTGTAGTATCCTACCGGTCTATAGGGTTTAGTATCCTACTGGTCTATAGGGTGTAGTATCCTACTGGTCTATAGGGTGTAGTATCCTACTGGTCTATGGGGTGTAGTATCCTACTGGTCTATAGGGTGTAGTATCCTACCGGTCTATAGGGTGTAGTATCCTACTGGTCTATGGGGTGTAGTATCCTACTGGTGTATGGGGTGTAGTATCCTACCGGTCTATAGAGTGTAGTATCCTACTGGTCTATAGGGTGTAGTATCCTACTGGTCTATAGGGTGTAGTATCCTACTGGTCTATAGTGTGTAGTATCTTACTGGTCTATAGGGTGTAGTATCCTACTGGTCTATAGAGTGTAGTATCCTACTGGACTATGGGGTGTAGTATCCTACTGGTCTATGGGGTGTAGTATCCTACTGGTCTATAGGGTGTAGTATCCTACTGGTCTATAGGGTGTAGTATCCTACTGGTCTATAGAGTGTAGTATCCTACTGGTCTATGGGGTGTAGTATCCTACTGGTCTATGGGGTGTAGTATCCTACTGGTCAATGGGGTGTAGTATCCTACTGGTCTATAGGGTGTAGTATCCTACTGGTCTATAGGGTGTAGTATCCTACTGGTCTATAGGGTGTAGTATCCTACTGGTCTATAGAGTGTAGTATCCTACTGGTCTATGGGGTGTAGTATCCTACTGGTCTATAGGGTGTAGTATCCTACTGGTCTATAGGGTGTAGTATCCTACTGGTCTATGGGGTATAGTATCCTACTCGTCTATAGGGTGTAGTATCCTACTGGTCTATGGGGTGTAGTATCCTACTGGTCTATAGGGTGTAGTATCCTACTGGTCTATACGGTCTAGTATCCTACTGGTCTATGGGGTGTAGTATCCTACTGGTCTATGGGGTGTAGTATCCTACTGGTCTATAGTGTGTAGTATCCTACTGGTCTATAGGGTGTAGTATCCTACTGGTCTATGGGGTGTAGTATCCTACTGGTCTATGGGGTGTAGTATTCTACCGGTCTATAGTGTGTAGTATCCTACAGGTCTATAGGGTGTAGTATCCTACTGGTCTATAGGGTGTAGTATCCTACTGGTCTATAGGGTGTAGTATCCTACTGGTCTATAGGGTGTAGTATCCTACTGGTCTATAGGGTGTAGTATCCTACTGGTCTATAGGGTGTAGTATCCATCGGAACAGATACTACACTTTCTGAATATTCAACTATTACCGTTGTCGTTATTTACACACTATTCTCCACCCCGCCTCGAGGAAACGCCGGCCGCCTTGCTAGTATATTATGTTATTAATATTATAAATAATAATAATAATAATAATAATAATAATAATAATAATAATAATAATAATAATAATAATAATAATAAATAAATAATAAATAAACAATGATAATAATAATAATAAATAATTAATAAACAATAATAATACCAATAATAATAATAATAATAATAATAATAATAATAATAATAATAATAATAATAATAAAAATAAACATAATAATAATAAAAATTAAAAATTAAATATTTAAAAAAATATATAAAAAATAAAAATAATTAATTAATTTTAAAAAAATTTTTATAAAATAGTGCAGGCCTAGGTTGACACCAGACAAAATATTTCTAAAGGGTCGAGGAGGATGAGAAGACCGATCAGGAACAACACAAACCAGACCTCCACTGGAAAATTGCAGAGAATGCTGGGACCTTGGGGAGGCTTATAGCCACCCAAATAACAGAGAAGACCAATTGTCATTACCAGCAAGAAATCAATGGTAAGAGGATGTTGCGATACCGCATCGTTGTCGAAAAGAGGTGAAGAATACTGGAAATCTGGAGAGACGTGTTGTCACTCAGACTCCAGAAAATACCACTCGTCGTTGTCGGTGAGCAATCACTGACGATGATCTGTTTGAGAACTCCTAGTGAGTACTACTACTACTACTACTACTACTACTACTAATAATAATAATAATACTACTACTACTACTACTAATAATAATAATAATAGATTATTAGAAACTCTTAGAAACTAAATTATATAGCAATAAACTAGTAAAAGGAATAAACACCTGGGCAGTATCACTAATAAGATACTCTGGACCATTCATAGGCTGGACTAAAGAAGAACTCAGGCACCTTGACCAGAAGCCTAGAAAATTAATGACTATGCACAACGTACTACAAATCTCATTGGCGGTGACGTCACTGCATATATACAAACGTCTCGGATATTTGTATTGTATTGAACTGAATAGATGTTCGCGCGCTTTAGAAAAGGCAGACGCGTATCTATTCAGAACGAGACATTCTTTATGCTCATCCATCGCGCGTCAATGACGTTCTAACCTTTTATCAAACGTTTTTCCTATTCTTTTTTTCCTGTGTATTTCTGAATTTGAATCGAACAATGGAAAACAGAAATAGATTCCACGTTTATTTTTAAAGCCAACATGCGTTCACGTTCATGAAAATGACGTAACTGAACGATGCTTTGCGTCGGACGCATACAATAAGTAAAAATCGTAAATGCTTTTAGTGCAAAATCTCAAGTCATCAACTTCAAACGCAAATTCAATTATTAATAAAACACGCAATTCTTAACGAAATGTAGATATATAAATATATTTTATTTTTGATTTAAATTTTTTTTTTCTAATAAAATGCAAAATGTAATACTAAAAATATAAATGAATTATGATGGTAAAAACATAAAACAGAGACAGTATTATATATAGTATCATAGTGGCAGAACTTTAAAGTTCTGCTGCCGATTGATGATGATTGTATTTTAACGATCGAAATATTTTAGTAGAACTTTTTAATATGTTTATTTTTACTAGTTGTTGATTTGCTTATCCTTTATTACATTTTTATTTTTACATATATATATATATATATATATATATATATATATATATATGTGTGTGTGTTTTTCGTTCAAGTTTTAAGTATTGCATGGAAAGTTAATAAAATTGAAATAAAAGCCAAATTAGCAATACAAGATTAATTTATTTTTTATTTTTTTCTTACATTAATCCTATCGATTACGGAATAAAATTCCTTCTTCAGGGGTGACCAGTATTGAGTCATTTATTTATTTATTTTTTTCATCAAAAAACAAGAATAAAGAAACTTATTTCTTTGTTAATTTGATAAACGTCTTTGATGGTACGACGTCACTGCCTTGATGTTATGAAATGGCGGGTAGGATTCAAAACCGGTGTCGAACGAGAGATGCGTTGGCACGCTGTCGAGTAATGTGTGTGTTTTTCGTTCAAGTTTTAAGTATATATATATATATATATATATATATATATATATATATATATATATATATATATATTTCTGTCTTCACCGGTGCCTTCCGGTTGACCCGGCCACACACACGTGCACTTTATTCACAACGTTTTAATAAACAAACGAAACATCGAAGCATCCAAAATACTTATTTTCTTTTAAAACATATTAATATTTATATTTGGTGGGGGATATATATTATATATTTATTATTTAACGTCGGATGCGTTTATCCTTTTGTTTACAAAACTTTTTTAAAATTCTCGTTCTAAAATGTTTTCGTGTCACTATTTACTTGCCTCCCCACGAGGGCAGAATGCATAATAAAATAAAATCCTTTAGCGTGCGTCTTTCTTTTACAATACGTTTGAATAGACACTGAAGATTCTAGTCGCCATTTTCTAATGTTATTATTTACGATGTTTTAATTTGATTTTAAGAAAGTTTCAAGAATATTTGATATCGTAACGTGCTTCTTGGCCTTTTGGCTAAGATCAAAGTGTAGTATCTGTTCCGATGGATACTGCACCCTATAGACCGGTATTGTCTTGTGCTTCGGGGCTGACTTACGCCGATCAATGGGTCTGTCCTATGCAGTTCTAGGGGGTCCACCCTCCCAGGCTTTGCCTCCTCTCTTTCGGGAGGAGTAAGTTTATTGCTTACTGTCTGAGGCGCCCCTACCGAGGAATGCCGACGGGGCTACCCAGGAAATTTTTAAATGGCCAGAGTGCTCACCTCTCGGGCGCTGGCTTTTCAAACCCCACTTTCCCGACCCGACCTTGGGTCACATCTTACTTGTGGGAGTAGGATAAAAATTGGCCTTGTGCCTAACTCCTGGAGAGGAGTAAATCAATATCGTAACGTGCTTCTTGGCCTTTTGGCTAAGATCAAAGTGTAGTATCTGTTCCGATGGATACTACACCCTATATACCGGTACCGTCTTGGCCTTCGGGGATTGATTCCGCCGGTCTGTGGGTTTGGCCTGTGCAGTTCTAGGAGGTGCACCCTTCCAGGTTTTGCCTTCTCACCCTTTAAGAAGGGGTTAGTTTATTGCTAATCGTCTGAGGCGCCCCTACCGGAGAATGCCGACGGGGCTGCCCAGACATTTTTGTAGGCCATAGCGCTCTTCATTCTCTAGGGCGCTGGCTTTTCAAATCCCACTTTCCCGACCTTGTGTCACATCTTACTGCTGTGGGAGGAAGATAAAAAAAAACATAACAGCATCGGATCAAATGTGCTGATTGCAAATCTGCAGGTAGTTTGGGTAACTGCTTAACTGTTATTTCGCGACACACACGAACTCAGCAGCAAGTCTTGGGAACATATACCAGAACAAAAAAACGGTGGGAAATAAGTTATTGTACAATCCACTATGACTACACAATCCCTACAGCCTCACACCTAAATAACGAGGTTATCAAATCTGACATAGTAATATAAGACAAGAGAGAAAAAGTAGCAACCCTAGTTGAAGTTAATATCCCTAATGATGCTGGCTTTAACAGAGCTGAAAGAGAGGGCCTTCGGGTCTGGATTTACGCCAGTCTATCGGTTGTCCGTCCTGTTCAGTTCTAGGAGGTGCACCCTCCCAGGCTTTGCCTTCTCACCCTTTTGAGAAGGGGTCAGGCAATTTTTAAACAGCCAGAGTGCTCAAATTCTCGAGCGCTGTTTTTTCCCACTTCCCCGACCTTGTGTCACATCTTACCTTGTGGGAGGAAGATAAATAGAACCAAGGTCTTATTTACAACATTGAAATTGAAACATTAGGAAGATCTCCAACATTCCAGTAATTATAGGAGCACCGGGCGCATGAAAAAGAATAAGAGACGGCTACTATACAATGAGACACAATGGCGTGTGTAAATCTGTCCACTCGACCATCTGTAGAAAGTAGCAACCCTAGTTGAAGTCAGTATGTAAATATCTTCACTGAACTATATGTAAACAGTTGAATATCCAGTGTAGCAACAAGTCCGGGGAACATATCCCAGAAAGAACAGTTGGAAATAAGTCATACACCATCCACTATGACTATGCAATCCCTACAGCTACATATCTAGAAAACGGAGCTGTCAAACCTGACATAGTGATATGGGAGAAACCGAAGAAAGTAGCAACCCTAGTTGAAGTCAGTATGTAAATATCTTCACTGAACTATATGTAAAAAGTTGAATATCCAGTGTAGCAACAAGTCCGGGGAACATATCCCAGAAAGAACAGTTGGAAATAAGTCATACACCATCCACTATGACTGCAATCCCTACAGCTACATATCTAGAAAAACGGAGCTGTTAAACCTGACATAGTGATATGGGACAAAAGGGAGAAAGTAGCAACCCTAGTTGAAGTCAGTGTATCTAATGATGCCGGCTTAAACAGAGCTGAAATGGAAAAAATTACGAAGTATCACGACATAGAAAAATCTTAGGACGATCTCCATCCTCCCAGTAATCATAGGAGCACCGGGATCATAAAACAATTCAAAAACTATCTAGCGAATATACCCGGTGAACCAAGTGCAAGAGAGATACAAACAATTGCACTTAAAGGGAAGGTTAGAATCCTAAAAAAGATCTTTCGGTTGGAGTTTTTGAAATAGCGGGTAAATGTTTGGCATCTAGTTGGATGCCCAATCCCTCGCAATAACATAGATAGAAAATTGAAAGGAAAAAAAGAAGATTTTGTATTAAGTATTGAAAGAATCGTGTAATATATTTCCATTTTTTAATTTTAATTAAATATTCATTATTATTTTTCATTTAATTTTTTTTTATTACATAAGGCGTTCAAGTAAAAATGAAGACATGTCAATATTTAATAAAGAATTCGTTCACTTTTACGCATTCAATAATTTCATTTGCTTTGAACTAAGAATATTATTAGATATTTTCCACAAAATCCATTGAACATTTTTTTTAATAAAAACATATATTTGACGCTAAATACATTTGTGTGACGTCACGTATTTCAAAATACGCATGTAAGTGTTAAAACTATATACGGAATTTACGTTACAACCGTATTGTAGTTTTCCGATGTTCAATTGAAATAAAGAAAATACGTAGATGAATAAAAGAACGTTTAATAAAAAGATAGAACGTCATTGACGCGCGATGGATGAGCTTAAAGAATGTCTCGTTCTGAATGAATACGCGTCTGCCTTTTCAAAAGCGCGCGAACCTCTATTCAGTTCAATACAATACAAATATCCGAGACGTTTTCAGGTACGCCGTGACGTCACCGACGTTGAGATTGCTGACGTTGATGCCTTTTCGAAGTTCAATGTCAGGAAGTAATTGTTTAAACACGAAACAAAAGAGTAAACTTACGTTTACGTTTGACCTCAATGGTATGACAGAGATAAGTACGTCACCATTTAATATGGGTCCAAAGGAAGATGATTTTAATGTAAAGCTTTTTGTATTGATGTTGTATATGTATACTTTCTAACTGGTTGCTATTATTTTCAAATAATAGTATATATCTCTCTCTCTCTCTCTCTCTCTCTCTCTATATATATATATATATATATATATATATATATATATATATATATATATATATATATATATAGGTATATATATATTTTTTTAATTTTTAAATACAGATTTTAATCAGACATGGACCAATGGTTTCTGACAAGAAACGGGTTTAATTCCCGATTCTGTCTTCTTCAGCATAGTCTGAAATAGTAAATGATGGAATTTCTTTTACTATTTCAGACTATGCTGAAGAAGACAGAATCGGGAATTAAACCCGTTTCTTGTCAGAAACCACTGGTCCATGTCTGATTAAAATCTGTATTTAAAAATAAAAATATTACGCTCTTAATTTAATTTAATTGAGCACTCTACTGGTATTCCCCTTTTATTCTTTTTTGAGTATACCTTTATACTTTATATATATATATATATATATATATATATATATATATATAGTGAAAGAATAAAATAAGGTGCGCATCAAATTTTACTAGAATTCAATGTTCAGGCAAAGTACCTTAAAGTCCTTAACTCATGAGTTTTCAAAGAAAATTCTTCTCCTCAGACGGCCATTACCGCAATGACATTACTGCAGGTAATAAAATTAAACTTTGAAAATATATAAAAAATATATAAAAATACATAAAAGTATATAAAACATCAAATATATCAGCCCAAATCATCCTTTTTGTTAAAGCTATACAGTTCATCCATATCATAAAATTTAAAACATCCAGGAAAGATATCCAAGAGGTTGATTGAAGATTGATCCAGGTAGTGCGTGGTAGTCCAAAAACGAAAAAATTATCCAGGCGGGAAATCTGTTTGCAATCGATGCAGTAAATGACAATGAAAAATGACAGTGAATATATATATATATATATATATATATATATATATATATATATATATATATATATATATATATATATATATATATAGGCAAACATTATTAAATAACACGGAGTATTTTTACTTCATAAGACTTTTATTTTCAATTTTCCGAATAGTCCATTTAGTGTTTTGGTCAAATTGCTGTATGTAAGTTCCATGTGTTTCTTGTTCACATTTCTTTTCTTTTTTTGTGAGTACTTTCGATTTGATTCGTCAAATCATCTTCAGGCGGTGTTAATTTTGGTTTCTTAAAAATATATCTTTTCTGTTCAATTTTTATTATTATTATAACGGGCAGTAATTTATAGGTTAAAAAGAGCGTCTATAATATAGAGATGTTACATGAGAGCGTGATTACGTTCTAAACGCGTGCAAGATTCAAAAGTTTATATATATATATATATATATATATATATATATATATATATATATATATATATATATATATATATATATAGTGTGTATTAACGATGATTGGTAATGTATGCAGCATTAAAACAATGTTGTTTTTGTACAATATTATATTTTATTTCCGAGGTTTCGAGCAGTCCTCCGCTTTTTGTCAAAGAATGATATGAAATAAAAGAAAATTATGAAAAAATGAAACTGTTGAGTAAATATATATAGTTAAAAAGTAAGGCTATCAACCTTTGTAAAAAAACTTTTTTCAAATATTGTTTACTATTATATTATCAAAAATTGTAAGAATGTCTGAAGAGAGCCCTAGATGCTTGAAACGCGTTATAACATTTTAAAAATATAAAATCAGGGGATTATACCTTTAATAAAATGTGGACAAAGTTTTTTACTAATGTGACTAGCCTCACTTCTTTTATATCAAGGGAGGCGCGAGAGCGCTATATTCCTTAATAGACTGCAAGAATGGCCTATGCTGGAAATCTCATTTCTTTGATCAATCATAACTCAAAAACCAATAATCCAAATTAGTTAAAACTTTGCACAACATTTTTATTTGATAGGTTCTATAAGTGTGTAGAATTTCAGCATCATTAGTCAAGGCAACCCAGAGATCCAGAAAGTTCAATCATGAAATCATGTTATCTGTCTGTACGTAGGTACATATGTGCCACCCTGTATCACATCAACTATTTGATGGATTCAGCTGATTTTTGGCAGAGATAGAGGTTCTAGGGTCTAATTGATGGCATTTTAATTTCAGTTTACCATATACTTTAGTTTTCCAGAAAATTAAAAAAAAACCTTATGAGAAAGGCATTGTATTGAGGCATAGCCTTTACGAAAGTAATGACATTCCATTAAAATTGCCAGTATACTGAAATCATATGCCCTTAATAGGGTTAAGATAAAAATTCATATACACTAAATGTACAAAAGCAAGGAAATTCCCAAATTTTTACACTTTTATTGTCATTAAGGGTATGACTACATATCAACCAAACCATTTCATTATCACATCACTACACTATATAATCTCCATGCATGAGTGGATGAAGTGTGTGAGGTGCGCTGAAGAAAAATTTCTACCAGTAAAATACATAGCCCTGTTGTGCTCGCATACCCTTAATGACAATAAAAGTGTAAACATTTGGTAAATTCCTTGCTTTTGTACATTTAGTGTATATGAATTTCATCTTAACCCTATTAAGGGCATATGATTTCAGTATAATGACATTTTTCATGGAATATATATATATACTATATATATATATATATATATATATTATAATATATATATACATATATATACACATATATACATATATATACATATATTAATATACATATTAATTAATTATTAATAATTTTATATTTATTTATAAATATTATACTAAGCCCCTTTAAGAAATTAAAGTTGAGCACTCTCGGGGATATTAAAAATAGACTGTCAAAAAGCTCTAATGCAAAGTTCCGAATACGTTCGTCGAACACACTCGACTAGTCTTCTATCTGTGCCCGCTTCTAGGTACATATATATCTTAATTTCTCTTAATTACCTGACAGTTTCAGTTGGCAGAGTGGATATGGCGACTGCTTGCAGATTTTAGGCTGACTCTGAGAACCGGTTCGCGCCTCCCGACCGTCTGAAATTATTACTTTCCTGCACTGATGAAAGCAATAAAATCAAATCAAGTTTTTTATAAATATATGTCCGGAGACTTTCGTTGTAAAACAGCATTTTCAAAGAGTATTTCCTTTTTTTCTCCTCATCTTGCTGGTGTTAAAAAACGTGTTCTTAAAGATGTGCAACCTATCATATACGCACACACATGGGGGGTTGAATTACTTAATAGACATTATCCTCCAGTGTCTCTTCGATCTCTCTGTAAAAGGGTTTGTCAGGACAACATGGCATGATGATACTTCACCTTAAAAGTAAACCCTAACCAAATATTCAAAATAACATAGTATTCGAAACCCAAATAATATCCCATCGACACCGCTATACACTGACCCATACGAGGAATAGTACCCCTTTCTCCTAGTGATGTTACCTCAAGTAACAGCATTTAGCTGGATACTCCACCAGACTAGATGAATTCTTGTCCTGGAATCCAAGAGACCACAAGAAAGATATACTTTAACATAGTCAACTGGTCAATTGAGGAGAGGAAAATTAATGTTCTTAACTTCTTTACTAACTCAACGTTTGAGAAATAAAAGAGACATTTAATAGAATATTCGAATATATATGTATTGATTTACTCCCTCTCCAGGAGTTAGGCACAAGGCCAGTTTTTATCTTACTCCAACAAGTAAGATGTGACCTAAGGTCGGGTCGGGAAAGTGGGGGTTTGCCTGGGCAGCCCGTCGGCATTTCCCGTTAGGGGCGCCTCAGGCAGTAAGCAATAAACTTACTCCTCCCCAAAGAGGGGAGGCGAAGCCTGGGAAGGTGGACCTCCCAGAACTGCACAGGACAGACCCCATTGACAGGCGTAAATCAAGACCCGAAGGCCAAGACAACACCAGTATGGCGTGCAGTATCCATCGGAACAGATACTACACTTTTATCTTAGCCAAAAGGCCAAGAAGGGCTCTCATATATATGTATCTAATATAAAGATTAAGTGTTAGCCTCAGGAAGGGGCAGCTTGATTTCTGAGAACTTCGACTGAAGTAAAATGAAACAAGAACAAATATATTATATATATATATATATATATTATTATTTATAGCCCTTAAGTTTATAGGACGTATTTTTCGTTAAATATATATATATATATATATATATATATATATATATATTTATTTATTTATTTATTTATTTTATACGTACATCAAAGTAATCCATGGACACGTGTTTCTGGCTCACAGCCGTCATCAGCATAGCTAACTTACACAGAGATCGAACCTTCGATGTTGATGTCTATTGTCCCAGCGTTTTACCATCGGACCAAGACGCCCGGTCTAGAAATATGTACGATTTTTATCACCTCAATATTTATGTATTTTTATGTAATTATTTTTTATTATAGATAGATAATTATGTAATTATTATATTTTTAAAATTTATTAAAATATTTATTTCGTATTATTTTTTGCATATTTCATTGTTTAATAACGTTTTCAAAAAAAAAAAAACTAAAGATATTTTTTCTTGATTAACTTTTAATCATAAACGATAAAATTCATCTTCCCTTCATTTTTGTGATAATAAGATTTTGTACTCCCCAAAAAAATCTTTATATATATATATATAGATATAGTATGGCAAAAAGGGAAGCACGAGGGGCGGGCGGTCGGTAAGGGCACTGCGTCGGGCACTCTTCTTTCGGGGACGATTAAACCCACATTGTACTTACTTAAACACAATTATTTTATTTTTTCCATTTTAAAAATTCTATCAAACAAAATCTTTTTTAACCTTCTTATTTTTCTATATTATACTTTCTTTATACTAAATGAACTCAATTTCTATTTAATATCTTTATTCCTCTTCTATTCTTTTTTCTAAAATTTAATTTTCTTTTTTCCTAACAAACTTACAATTTTTGTAAATCAATCTCCTTTTTCACCTTCTTAATCTCTTTCTTTTTTCACAAAATAAACTTATATCTTTTTTTCTTAATTCTATTTCTCAAAAATCTTAATTTTAAACTAAATATTCATAAAAACTCTTCTCCTCCCAATTTCAACATCTATTCTCTCCTAAATATTTTAATATTTACTAAACAAAAGCTAATTTTTCCCAACCCTTTTTGTTCTAAAACCAAGCCAGCAGCCCGAGGAAGGTGAGCACTCTGGCCTACAAAGATGCCCGGGCAGCCCCGTACGCATTCTCAGGTAGGGGTGCCTCAGGCAAGTAAGCGATAAACTTACTCCACTCCAAAGAGGGGAGGCAAAGCCTGGAGGGTGGACCGCCTAGAACTGCACAAGACAAACCCACAGACCGGCGGAATCATGCCCCGAAGGCCAAGACGATACCGGTCTATAGGTGTGTAATATCCATCGGAACAGATACTACATTGTGATCTTAGCCAAAGGGCCAAGAAACTTGATATGTTTAATTTAGCTACTGTTGAGATGAACATAGAAAGTTATTTGCTTACGATTGCGTGGAAATCTCAGGTAGGCGAGTGCTTATTCCACTGTTCCTGCTTATTATTATTTCCTGACATTGAACTTTAACAAGGCCTCAACGTCAGCAATATCGACGTCGGTGACGTCACGGCGTACCTGAAAACGTCTCGGATATTTGTATTGTATTGAACTGAATAGATGTTCGCGCGCTTTTTGAAAAGGCAGACGCGTATTCATTCAGAATGAGACATTCTTTATGCTCATCTATCGCGCGTCAATGACGTTTTACATTTTTATCAAACGTTCTTTTTTATACCTGCGTATTTCTTTATTTCAATTAAACATCGGAAAAAAACTACAATAGATTTCGAACGGTTGTAACGTAAATTCCGTGTTTATTTTTAACACTTACATGCGTACTTTCGTATACGTGTCGTCATATCAGAATATGTTCGCGCCAAATAAATTCGTTATGGTAGAAACTATAAATTTTGTTCAGTGACAAATATTTAAATTAAATTATTAAATATGTTATAAACACGAATAAATGACAAAATGAAGACATATAAATATGTATTTATCTTTAGTTTTTTTTAATTAGAATCTTTATAAAAAAATAAAATATGCAAAATAATAGGAAATAAATATTTTAATAAATAAATAAAAATGAAAATAATTACATGCTTATCTATCTATCTATCTATCTATCTATCTATCTATTTATCTCTCTTTCTTTCTTTCTCTCTCTCTCTCTCTCGTCATTCTGTATATATATATATATACATATATATATATATATATATATATATATATATATATGTGTGTGTATCTCTCTCTCTCTCTCTATATATATATATATACATATTATCTATATATATATATAAATATAATATATAGAGTTGTGGCTTCTTGGAATTTAACTTTGAAACCTCTCTCATTTCTTCTCGTGCCTCTAACGACCTACCTATCTACATCTTATTCTCTCCGCTGGACTTTCGGACACCGGACTTTTTGGCAATCGGACATTTG
>OY744551.1:55846858-55851132 GCA_963556195.1 Sepiola atlantica | reverse complement strand
CATTTCCGCAGGGTTGCTTAGCTGCTGACTACCACCTGGTCGTCTTACGATCCAATGTCAACAAATACTTGTTCCGTAAGCAGTAATCAGTTAATACCATTGATCAATGTTAGAACTTCCATAGTTTTCCTCATCTTTCTCTTGACAATCATTTGCGTCTCATTAATATTTCTCCTGTAGTGGTTCTTGGGCTTGCTAAGTGGTGACTCAATAGTAAACACTCAATGACTACCTTTAATATATATATATATATATCATATTATTATATATATATATATATATATATATATATATATATATATTCTTTTTATTTCTATAGACTTATGTTGCATTACCCGTTCCTTCAGGGTACCCGGTATGGATCAACAAGAATGACAAACAGAACGTATATGAAAAAACTTTGGGTTTTTTTTATTTGCCATTACCGGATACGCACACATATTAAACAATCTTTTGACATACTTTTGCCTCATGAGGTCACAGACTTGGCTTACGCTAGAAACTCGTTCGTATATAGATCCGATCGGAAAGTAATTCGGTCCTCATTGTCTATCCGAGCGTGAACTGAAGCAATTGTTCTACAAGCACTTTGGTGAAGTACAAGTCAGGGGATTCCTTCACAGTACCAACTTGCGTATCGGCCGCATTTTTAGTCAGCGGACACAAACGTCTAATAGCAAGACGGGCTTGGGTACCATAGCCAATAAATCTTCATCGGTGTCATAAATATCGGTAAACTCGCATTCTTCCGGTACATCGATACTCCGATCACCAAGCGTTTCGGCTCTTCGCGTTTTTGAAACCGTCGTTGTTCAAGTCCCTTTTGCACTGCGGAACCTTCTCCTTTTTAACAGTTATCAAGTCGCCTTTATTTGTTTCTCGACGTCCCAGCCACAATGGACTCGTCCACGATTCATTTTTGCCACTCTTCATTATCTTACACATGTACATTTCATGAGTCGCTGATGATACTCTAACGGCTTTCTAAACGAAAAAAGTCAATCCATGTGAAGGAAACCATAGTATGTCTCTGAAATATGTAACATATAGGTTTTAAATAAATAATTTGTAAGGTATAGCTCATTGCGTAAATCTAATTCGAGCTCCTGGCACTTACCAATCTTGAAATATCATTTGCCTTATGTCAGTGACGTATGATATCACAGGGTAGAGGCGCCGACTGTCAGCCCGACGGTTGAGTTTCAATCCCCGGCTTGAGGCACTGTGTAACAGCGAAATATACGTGGATATATATATATATATATATATATATATATATATATATATATATATATGTATATATATATATATATGTATATATATGGTGTGTGTGTGTGTGTATGTGAGGCACGGAACCGCAAATCAATTAATTAAAGATGACGATGTTGCTTCTGAGCAATCGCAATTATAATATATGTTATACGAATAGCTGTGACTAACGAAGACCAGACATCAGTATACCTGTTAAGGCAGATATATCAGATAACCAGTCAGTAGTAAAGATGGATGTTTGTGTACTACGACAACTACTACAATTCTTAACTTTTCACTACAGCATACTTCAACCCGTCAATTCGGCCTTAGTTGAGTATTCTTCTATTCGGTTTAGGAGGCCATCGTCCCAGACATTACTCCTTCCTCCTCCGAGGGAGCGAGAGAGAGAGAGTCCATTGCCTGTCGTCTGAGGCGGTCCGACCCAGGCTATTTTTATAAACACTTTTGGAGGAGCTGGATCCGACCTCGTGCCACACATGCAAGTTCATATTTGCCTCAGTATTTGACCTTCCTGAAGGTTTCTGGTACGAGTGAGGATTAGGCCAAACCTTCACCGACTTCGTAGCTAGTATACAGGGTGATTCATAAGTCACATTTAAGCTACACAGAGGCGTCCGCGTTTCATCGCGTAACTTAATTGCTATGAATATATATTCATTACTTACTACCTAGCTCTACTCATGTATCGAGCACTGTTGAAGTAAATACTGAAAATTGATACATAAAAAAGTATATCTCCTTATAACATTTTATGTTGATACATGAAATAATATATATATATATATATATATATATACAGGGTGATTCATAAGTCACTTCACTTAGCTATTTAAAATGATTACCATATGAAGCACAAACATACTATGAACTTTTGATAATTGTTATCTTACTCTCTAATTACTGCTATTTGTTATTTTAAAATTGTTCGTTTATATATTTGTTTCTCTACATATTAATTTCATAATCAATCAAATATGCTACAAAGAGTCGTAAATTCCTTGCAAAATAGAATGGAGCTATGCATGCAGAACGAAGGTGGAAATTTTGAAAATTTGCTGTAATTTTAAACTCCCATAAATGGATTTGTTGAATAAACTTTCTGTTTTGTATTACCGTATTTTTCAACTTTAGAATTTCAAAAATAAATAGCTAAGTGACTTATGAATCACCCTGTACATCTGATGATTTAGCCTCCAGGGGTGACGTTCCCAGTATATCGGGATTATGGGGTCAGCGAGTGTGTACTCAAATATCACCTCAAGCTGGTAGTCAAAAACGGACGTGACATTACATGACACTGAGAGGAGAGAGTGTGAAATGTAGACAGTCGGTTGGACGTCTCGGGTATAGAATCACTTAAGATCAACGGTAAACTAAGCGGAATGTCCCCCGCCACTGGCAGAAGAGTAGGCAATGCCAACATCTCAATAAAGGGTGTTTTCTTCAAATTCGAGGATTTTTTCGTTTTTTGGTTTTTCTGTTGTGAAACATCATTTCACTCACGGGAGAAATAAAGATAAGGATTTAATTGTGCTGTTATGATTTGTGATTGCATTAATAACAGCCGATATATTTGATTTGGTTGTGACATGCGAGACATGGTACCTGCCCTCGGAGGCGATGTATATGTAACAGTAGTGCTGATAATACTAATAGTACTATTTTCTTCTCTCTTTTTCTCTTTATTAATTCTCTTTTTCTTTTTTTTTCTTTTTTCCAGTATTTTCGTTTTCTTTTTTCTTTTCCAGATCCTTCGAATAGTTCTTCATCTCTTTGTTGTCTTAATTTTTTCTGTACTTTATTTCTATCGATCGGCCACACTTCCTTTGTTTTTATTTTTATTTTATAGATTCTAATTCCCTCTACCTTTCTTTCGTTTCCTTATGTGGGTTCATATCCTTTCTTTCTTTCTTTATTTCTGTTTTCATCATCAGTTTCTTTACCGTATCAATATTTTCGACACCGACGCCACATCAGTACCGATGCAGCTCCGCGAACGTCATCACCTTTCATTCTACCATTTCTATAAGAAATAACCACGTGAAACGATTATTAAAAAAAGAAAAGGCATGACTCCCGCTTCTTTTGAAATACAATAACGTCACTAAGCCCCTTTTTCTACTTTCACTTTCACTTTCACTTTAAAAGAACTTGTTAAGCGATCAGTTTTTCTCCCTTTTTTTATCAAAAGACCCGGCTTATTCAAGGTGACAACAAAAGCGCCTTTTAAAGGCAAGGGAAGCTACATATACGCTTGGTGACGTCACGCTATTTAACTCTCAGAACCGAAAGAAAACAATCAGCCAATCAAAACAATCCTTCGACTTTCAAAGCAGAAATAGTCTTTATTCTCACTATTTCTCGCTATTTCTTTTATTTGCTTTTCGATAAAAAATTGTTATTTTTTTGTTTTTATTTCAAGCAAGTTTATTTAATTTGTTATTTTATTTCATGTTTTGTGTTAATTTTCGTAAAATTCATTAGTCTTTCTTTATTTCATACGCTTATGTTTTTTCTTCTTTTTTTGTAATGACGTCATATTTTCGCTTTAGAAACATGGGCTTCCCAGAAACTTCCCTATGAAGAGTACCATCCGTCTTTCTTTTCTTTCTTTTTCCTTCACATTTCATACTTGACTGAATTAGCGTCGGGTCGTTAATAGATTTGATCCTCACACACATATATATATATATATATATATATATATATATATCAATTATGGAACTGGTGCAGATTAGGACCCAAGCAAACACTGACCCTAACCATAACCCTAACACCAACACTAACCCTAAAACAAACCCTTACGCAAACCCTATCCCTTACTCTAATGACACCAAGTCGATTTTAGGTTGGCCACAACCTGCACTAGCACCCAAATTATATATATATATGAAATGGGTTTTAGGAAATGTGGAAAAAGCGGAGTAGCATATTAGCAAAAATAGAACACACACACATCAAGGTCAAAATATTTCGAGCGTCAGTTAGCGATCAAATTT
>OY744551.1:55824358-55841858 GCA_963556195.1 Sepiola atlantica | reverse complement strand
TACGAAAATCCGTCTAAATGTTACTAAAACTCTGATAAACTCAAGTTATTTGATTCGTTGAACACTGAAGGTTCTAAGTGGGATGAGTAAAGGCGAATGAGACGAGAAGTGTTGGGAGGAGGGGAACAGAGACGGTAGTAGTAGTAGTAGTAGTAGTAGTAGTAGTAGTAGTAGTAGACGTAGCATAAGAGAACGAGCGTAAGAGAATCTCGTAAATAAATGATTAACGTAAATAAAGACGAAAATTTAAAGAACAGAAAAATACGCTTTAAAAAGTAAATTGCATTTGTGCTTCGTGAGAGAAACGCCTGAAACGGTGCGTATTCTCTCCTGATGACCCGACATTGTCTGGAAGTTGAAATGAAGTATTGTTTCAGTAAAACATCCGATGATATATTATATATATATATATATATATATATATATATATATATATATATATATATATATATATATATATGGGAAATGAAGAAGAAAAACCAAAAAGGATATTTTTTTTATATATTCATCAACTTTTCGTCTTTATTTGTAAGACTTCCTCAGGATGACAATTTTAAGAAAAAAATCATGCAAGTACGTGAGGATATTGGGTTGACATGATGGATTGATGAGAAAAAGTAGTAGCCATTACTGAGTGCGCAAGACCGAGGTCCGGGCTTAGTGAAGTCATCATGTCAACCCAATATTCTCACGTACTTGCATGAATTTTTCTTAAAATTATCATCCTGAGGAAGTCTTACAAATAAAGACGAAAAGTTGATGAATATATATAAAAAAAACATCCTTTTTGGTTTTTCCTTTTTCATTTCCCATTACGTCGGATTACCTTCATCCTTCCTTTCTCATATATATATATATATATATATATATATATATATATATATATATATATATATATATATATATATATATAACAGCCCACAAGGTAAGCTGTTTCTTCTAAACAACAATATCTTCTGTTGCCAGCTCGCTTCAGAGCGAGTTTCTGCTACTATTCTGGTTTCAGTCTACATTTAAAGACAAACAATCGAATTAATTCCTAATATGTGCGAATACCACGAAAAAACACGGTTGATTTTATTTATCTACCTCCCACAAGGTAATATGTGAACACAAGGTCGGGAAAGTGGGATTAGATAAGCCAGCGCTCGAGAGGTGAGCACTCTGGTCATTTAAAAATTGCCTGGGCAGCCCCGTCGGCATTTCCCGGTAGGGGCGCCTCAGACAGTAAGCAATAAACTTACCCCCCCCCCCAAAGAGGGGAGGCAAAGCCTGGGAGGATGGACCTCCTAGAACTGCACAGGACCGGCAACCCCTCAATAGACCGGCATAAATCCAGACCCAAAGGCCCGGACGATACCGGTTTATTAGGTGGGGTAAAAATTCTACAAGTTTAAGCTGGGAGCCACGTTTCTGTCAATGACTTTTGTTACTTGTCCGCCGTTGGAACCGCCAGGAAGCTCTTGTAGTAGACATTCGTACGCGGCAGGAATCTTGCTTCAACTGCGACGCTGTCTCCATCATCTCCCCTTTATATTGAGAAGATCGTTACCAACGGCTGCTACAACAATCGCTACGCAGTTGCCGTCGACTGACGTTCGTCCTAAGAGAATGGGAGGGGCGATGAAAATTGAATTTTAATGAAAGCCGCTCAACGCTCTCAGCGACGTCATCAATTTGCGTTCTCAGAGAATGACGACGTCACTGGATCTTAATGAAAATAAAAAAGAAAAGCAAATAACTCCACGCTCTCAGTGACGTCATCAATTTGCGTTCTCAGAGAATGACGACGTCACTGGATCTTAATAATAAAAAAGAAAAGCTAATAACTCCAGGCTCTCAGTGACGTCATCAATTTGCGTTCTCAGAGAATAACGACGTCACTGAATCTTAATAATACTAAAAAAGCAAATAACTCTACGCTCTCAGTGACGTCATCAATCTGCATTCTCGGAGACCGAAGAAAATGGGGTCGGAGAGAGCGTGGCAACGGCTATGCGGTTTGAAATACGATATCGGAATACCGGGTTCGAACTGTAGCCGTTCCTTCTGCATCCTAATAGTCTATTTAAAAGAGATTGTCTTCATTAAAATGTATCCGTGTTCAAACCGAAGTAGATCAGTTACTGATACTCTCCAGAAAAGAAGGTATTAACCCCAACCCACCTTGCTATAAAGAAGCATACTAACTTTTATTGATATGTTGACATTGCTGTGGTGTGGCTGTTACGCAGATTGTTGGCTCAGATGTAAAGTTTAAACTCTGTCACATAGATTTCATAATTTTGTCTGTTAGTGCTCACATTTCATGAGCGATGTTTCTGACAAAGGGGGAAGAATTGCTGTTTTCTGGGTCGGATTCTATCCACCTAACACTTATCGTTGGCTAGTTTTTTTTTTTCCTTCAAGTACTATTCTTTTTTAGTTCCTTACATCGAGTGGCTTCATGCCTTGTCTGGGGCGACTTCTATAAAAAAAATAATTGTTTATAACGCCAATAAGTAGTAAAAGAAAATTAAATTGTATTGCCCTATTAAAATAATTTCCAACACTAGTGATCTTCTTCTTCCGTGTGAATCAGATGATTCTGGTATTGGCATTAGTTTCCCCGATGGTTTTCTTGTTAGAAAACTTTCTGGAAAGACATCGGGTACTTACAGGAAGGACCACGAGAAGGTTGCCAACATCCCTAAGTGAAAGTGGTACTGTGCAACCGACTGAATTCGAACTTAGAACACCCAGGTCGTCAGTCCGTGCCGTTACCCACTTAACCACCGTCACCTCCCAACCCTAGTGATAATGTTTACCCATTCATGAATTTTTTTATTATCGCTTTTATTTTAAATTCATGTTTTGAAACACGACGTTAATCACAAATCTTTGTATTTTAGTAATTCCTTAAATCAAGTAGCTTCATGCCTTGTCCGGAGCGAATTCCATACAAAAAATACCCCTAAGAAAGATAAGCATCTAGATATTCTAATAAAGCGATAGCAAACGGCCCGATTGCCTGACGGTGTTTCCCTTTGCCAACGACAAGTCGTTTATATGGGATAGGACTTGTTTCAAGATATTTTGTTCCTATGTCAGTAACAGAATCGGCAACAAACCCTGTCCATGTAGCAACATCAGCAGAGGGCCGCAAGCAATCAAAATACAATGGTCTTCTCGTCAAATTTGTGTTCCAACTGATCGCCGTGGAGACGAGTGGAGCGATAGGCCCCACCACGCAGGACTTCCTCAACAGCATTGGTTTGTTCACGACGCGCCAAACTGGAGACCATCAGAGAATTGAATTGGTATTACGAGCGCCTCTCCATCGCCACTCGTTGAGCCTGCTCTCGGCCTACCAAACCAGAAGAACATCCAATGAACATTCCTGATGTTTTCATATTGGTTTTGAATATTTGCATATTCAATATTTCCATATTGGTTTTGCAAAAGGACCTTTTATTAATTAACTATTATTGGCTGTTATTTATTGAATTCATTTTTTATAAAATTCTCAATGGTAGAATAGTAGGGTAGACTGAATTCTAAGAGAAGGAAAACTGCTAACTAGCTATAGTTCTTTTTTACTCTTGACTTGGATTATTTATTTATTTTTTCTGCTTAAATTAAAAATCGCCAGATCAAGAGAAATGAGGTTGGTCATTGCGCAACGCTGCTTCTTGTGTAGGGGGGGGGCAGATTTTCCCATTTTAAAACCGACCTTGTGTCTAATTCTGTCCTTGTGGGGAGGTAAGTAAATAGGAGCTCTGCTCTCGTAGAAAGGCAAATAAATATGAATTATAAAAGTGTCATTGTAGTGGTATCATTAGACGGGAGTGGCGGAAGAACATATGTGCTATGTTGGCCATCCGTAGCAAGAAATGGTCGTTTTAATTAATACACTTTTGTAAGAGTTATATCCTAACCTAAACCCTAACCCGAACCCCCAACCCTAACCCTAACACTAACCTTAGCCCTAACACTAACCTTAACTCTCACCCCTAACCGTAACCCTAATCCTAACCCCTAACTCTAACCTTAACCCTAACCCTAACCCAAAACTCTAACCTTAACCCTAACCCTAACGCTAACCCCTAACTCTAACCTTAACCTAAACTCCTGACCCTAACCCTTACCCTTACCCCTAACCCTAACCTTAATGCCCTAACCCTAACCCTAACCCTAACCCTACCTCTAACTCTAACCCTAACTCTAACTTTAGCCCTAACACTAACCCTAACTCCTAACCCTAACCCTAACCTTAGCCCTAACCCTAACACTAACACTAACACTAACACTAACCCTAACCCAAACCCTAACCATAACCCTAACCCTAACCTTAGCCCTAACACTAACTCTAACACTAACTCTAACCCTAACCCTAACACTAACACTAACCCTAACCCTAACCCTAACCCTAACACTAACCCTAACCCTAACCTTAACCCTAACCCTAGCCCTAACACTAACACTAACACTACCTCTAACCCTAACCCTAACTCTACACAGGTGCATGTTGTAATACTGTCCCTCCCATCTCTTATTCTCAATCACACAGTTCCTTTCCTTGGCAGGACACATGTAACCCAGGAAATAGGTTTTCCTAGCAATTTTAAGGACGAAAGGGTTTTCCATATATGATCAGATCCGATAACAAAAGTGCATTTTAATAAAAACCCTGGATTTTCTATTTTCAGTAGAATTTTCTTTATTTTTATCCTGTCTTTTTTTTCTGAAATAAAATCCGACGAAAGGCGTTGGGTGTTAGTTACATCGTGCAATTTCCTCTGAGGAACGTTTTCTTAAATGAATCCGAACAAAAATTGCAATATATATATATATATATATATATATATATATATATATATATATATATATATATATATATATATATATATATGTACATACATATATAAACAGGTATGGATGTACTTTTATATATATATATATATATATATATATATATATAAATATATTGATATACATACATATATATATGCATATATATATATATATATATATATATAACTATATATATATACAATATACATACATATATATATATATATATATATACATATATAAATACATATGTATATGTATATATATGCATACATATATATATATATACATATATACATATATATAAATATATAAAACACACACAATCATACTTATATACATACATATGAAAATATATATAAACAAATATGTATATATATACATATATATACATGTACATACATATATAAACATATACGCATGTATATTTATATAGACATATATATGCACATATATATACACGATATACATGCATATATATACATAAATATATATGTACATATATACATATACTATAACCATATATATATATACAGTATACATATAAATACATATATATATATATATATATATACATATATAAATACGTATGTATTTACATATATATGCATATATATATATATATATATATATATATATATACATATACACATATATATAAATATATAAAAACACACAGACGTACCTATATACATACATATGAAAACATATATAAACAAATATATATGTATGTATATATACATGTATATATATATATATATATATATATATATATATATATATATATAAACAAATATATATGTATATATATATATGTATATATATATATAAATATATATATATAATGTCATTACTTTCATGTAAATGGAAAACGGTAAGACCAGAAATTCTAACACGGAAATAGGTATAAATATATTTTTGCTCGAGTGTGTTAACGTCCATATAATTATTTGAGCCAAATAAAGTTAGCTAATGAATTCCTGTGAAATTGATGAGTTTTAACGTGCGATGATTTCCTATCGAAATAGATTATTTTGTTCTGAAACGAATTACGTCGTCACATTTTGTGTCTTGGAGAGTGTGACGGAGATTCTTGGAAATTGGACTCATGGTTAACTGATTTTTGTTTTCTTTTCTGATTCATTTGTTTAATATGAATTACGGCAGCCGTTTTTAGATGGAATGAAATGGAAAAGAAACGAGAGAGAGAAAGAGAGCGAGAGAGAAAACGGATTTAAATTGAGATGAAATAGAGAAAAGGAAGAAACAGGAAGGAGTTTTGATAAATGTGGTAAAAATGAATCACGTTTGCGTGGGAGGTCGGAAAGAAGGAAAGAAGGAAAGTTGAAAGAAAGTTAAAAAGATGAAAATTGAATAGAAAAATGAAAAGAGAAAAGGGAAGAATATGATTAAATGTACTAAGAAAGAAATGAAGAAAGAAAGAATGAAAAGAAGGAAGAAAGGACGAAAGAAAGAAAGAAAGAAAGAAAAAAAAAGAAGAAAAAAGACGGAAAAAATCAACTTGAAAGAAAACGAGATTGATATGAAGAAAAAGAGGAAATTAACAAAGAAAGAAATACGAAAAGAAATGAAAGAAAGAAACGAAAAAAGGTTCTTAAAAAATTCATAAAAAAGCGATTCTTAAAAAACTTAAATTCTTAAAAAAGATTAAAAAAAATTTTTATAGAATTATGTTATTACAATTTGAAAAGTTAAAACTTTGAAAATTTGAAAACTTTGAAAATTTGAAAGTTTGAAATTCAATGAAAATTTTTTTAAAAATTTAAAAATCATTTTAAAAAATTATCAAAAAAGATTTTAAAAATTCTTAAAAACTTAAATTCTTAAAAAAACGATTCTTAAAAAGAAATACGAAAAGAAATGAAAGAAAGAATAGAAAAAAGGTTTTTAAAAAATTCTTAAAAAACTTAAATTCTTAAAAAAGATTAAAAAATTTTTTTTTTTTAATTCTAAAAAAAAATGTAAAAATTTAATGAAAATTTAAATGAACATTTTTAAAATTTAAAACTTTGAAAATTTGAAAGTTTGAAATTCAATGAAAATTTTTTTTTAAATTTAAAAATCATTTTTAAAAATTGTCAAAAAAGATTTTAAAAATTCTAAAAGAAATTAAATTCTTAAAAAAACGATTCTTAAAAAAGAAATACATAAAGAAATGAAAGAAAGAAAAAAGAAAAAGGCGGAAAAAATTAACTTGAAGAAAATTTTAAAGAAAAAGAAAACGTGATTGATATGAAGAAACAGAGGAAATTAACAATCGAAAGGAATACGCAAAGAAAGTTCAAGGAGGAAAATTGAAAAAAAAGGTACGAAAAGTGAAAGATATGAGGAAAAAAGATTAAATAAACAAACAAAAAAAAGAAAGAAAGAACGAAAGATGGAAAGAAAGTTGAAAAGAAAAAGAAAAACGAGATGAATAAGAAGAAAAATGAAAATAAAAAGAGAAAATAAGAAGAAAGAAGAAGAATAAAAAGAAGAAAAAGAAGAAGAAAAAAGAGAAGAAGAAAAAGAAGAAGAAAAAAGAAGAAGAAAAAGAAGAAGAAATAGAAAGCGAAGAAGAAAAAACTATATTGAAGAAGAAAAATGAAAATAAAATAGAAAAAAAGAATAAGAAGAAGAAGCAAAAAGAATAAGAAGAAAAAAGAAGAATAAGAAGAAGAAGAAGAAGAAGTGAAAAAAGAAAAAGAAGAAGAAGAAGAAGAAGAAAAAAAAGAAGAAGAAGAAAAAGAAGAAGAAGAAGAAAAAGAAGAAGAAAAAGAAGAAGAAGAAGAAGAAAAAGAAGAAGAAGAAGAAAAAGAAGAAGAAGAAAAAGAAGAAGAAGAAGAAGAAGAAGAAGAAGAAGAAGAAGAAGAAGAAGAAAGCGACTGAGGAAGTAGAAGGAATTGGGAAAGAACAAATAAGAAGAAAGAGAACAGATTTTCGGAAGAAAAAACAGACAGGGAAAACATGAGAAAGAGAAACCGAACTTAAAGAAAAATGTTCCACAGGAAGAAATCAAATAACAAAAATAATAAAAACAGGAAAACAAAATCGCGAAATTAGTGGCGAAAAAAAAAAAAGTAAAAGAAGAAATTCTACGAAATAGGAAATAGATTTGGAAATAATTAAACCAAAACAAATAAACAGAAGCATAAAGTTAAAAGCAAAACCGCATATGCCAATAAGAAGCAGCAGCGAGGCCAAACCTGCAGCGATGCTTGCTGGCTGCGCCGAGAAGCTGAAAGACACCCGCCCGACGACTTCCGGTTAAATCCGTGCGACGTGTATGTGGAAAAGCGGGAAAGTATTCTTTTTCCCGGAAAACTTCCGGTAACCCCGCAGTTGGCGTAATTGTTTAACATGGGCCAGCTGTGTAGGATATTACATAGAAATAGGTTCGCAAATGGCATTTACACACGTGATTGGATATGTTATTTACTTAGTACCGCCACTGTTATGTTATTATTATTATTATTATTATTATTATTATTATTATTATTATTATTATTATCTTTATTATTATCATTATTATCTTTATTATTATAATTATTATTATTTGTACTCACTAAGAGTTCTCACACAGATCATCGTCAGTGATTGCTCGCCGACAACCGATGGTATTCCCTGGAGTCTGAGTGACAACAAGTCTCCCCAATTTTCCAGTATTCTCCACCTCTTTTTGATAGCCACCGCAAATAACCTTGCAGTATCGCAACAGTCGTTTATCATTGATTCCTTCTCTGGGATTTGGATGGCAATAAGCCTTCCCAAGGTCCCAGCAGTCTCTGCACTTCTGGTGGAGGTCTGGTTTGTGCTTTTCCTCCTCGGTCTTCTCATCCTCCTTGACCCTATGCAAATATTTTGTGTGGGGTAAGCCTAGGCTGGTACAATTTTTTTTTGTATTTATTTATTTTTAAAAAAGTAGGGGGCGGGGCAGGAGAGCGGGGGAGCTTATGGTGTTTCTTGCTATTTCTGTTCATTGGTTCATTTTTGTGTCGTGTAAGCTAATATTATTATTATTATTATTATTATTATTATTATTATTATTATTATTATTATTATTTACTCACTAGGAGTTATCACACTGGTCATCGTCAGTGATTGCCCACTGCCAACAACCTGTGGTATTCCATGGAGTCTGAGTGACAACAAGTCTCCTCAGACCTCCAGTATGCTCCTCCTCTTTTCGTTCATCACCGCTGATGACCTTGCGGTATCGCAACAGCCACCTACCACCGATTTCCCGCTGATAAGGGCCATTGGTCCCCTCTGGGGCCCGAGTGGCAACAAGCCTCCCCAAGGTCCCAGAGCTGTCCGCGCTCTTCCAGTGGAGGTCTGGTTTGCGCTTTCCCTCCTCGACCCTCTGTCCATAATTCTCGTGGGAATTATTATTATTATTATTATTATTAGTAGTAGTAGTAGTAGTAGTAGTAGTAGTAGTAGTAGTAGTAGTAGTATTGTCATCATCATATTATATTTTTTTAGATTTTATTTTAATTCTTTTTTGAAAGCTGAGTCGATCTAGACCATGCTTTCTCCATTACATTGCAATGTGCATTTACGCGTGACTTCCGGTATGGGGATTTTTTAATTGTATAACTTTATGAGCATTTGTTTTTGGTTTACTATGGTTTTTTTCTTTATCATGGGCGAATCTGAACTCGTTCACACGAGATGCGAACACGCATGTACACATATCAACAAGGTTCCATTAAAATCGGAGGAGAAACCAACATATACACGTACACAACTCTCCCTCTTCACTCCCCTATTTCTCCCTCACACACAAGCGACTCCCCGCTTTATCCTTTCTCTCACACACACCCACACACATATGAAAAAAGGTGGCGATAAAATGATCCGACATAATGTAAAATGAAAAAAAGGAAAGTAAAAAACTAAGTGATTTATGTATTCACCAACGTTTCGTCTTTATGGAAAGACTTCCTCATGATGAAGAAAGCAATGTAGAAAAAATATACACAATATTAATTTTGATTTATCAGAAAGTGTCCAGACTTCAGCATGGTTGTTGACGTGAACAAGCAGAGAATGAAAAACATGATTTTGGTAGAAGCGTTATCAGCAGTGGCTTGTCTCCTTGAAAGGACGCGAGATGAATGGGATTAATTGCTTGGATTTGTCAGTTTATGACTATTTTAGGTAGGAAGGTTACTTGAGTCAACATATGTTATAGTCGAGTATGGCTGCAGTAAGTAGGGGGACGGGGTGTGTGGAAGTATGTGTCTGCCGTTTGTTCTAAACTTGGAGGGGGACAAAGAGGAAAAAGAAAAAAGAGAAAAGGCGAAAAGAAGGGGAAGAGAAAATAATGAAAGAGTTGAGATGTGAAGAATTATTGGCTGATTTTGAAACGCAGAATGTGATTGAAGATAAGTGTTGATATATAGAGAGAGTGGTATGTTATTTATTAGTTTAAATATTCAAAATGTGTGTATTAATTTATTCCTATTTATTTGATTATTTTATTTATGTCTCATTAATTAATAGTAAGTTTCCTCTAGTATGTGGGAATACCTATAAAAGCGTTAGAGATAAAGACAGAGGGGGTATCATACCTACTAGTTTAATATATATATATATATTTATATATATATATATATATATATATATATATGTCATAAGTAAAGGAATAAATATGCTTCGCCATTGCTTGTACGAATATTCTTAGAAAGTCATAGAATTATGTTAGTAGTTAAATTTTTCATATAAAATCACATTATTACGTCAGTAATTTTATTTTTCATATAAAAATTATTATTATCATTTCTGATGACCTAAAATAATAAAAAACGCTTACCGTGCACATTTTAATTTAGACTGAGAGATAAGTTTCTGAATTTATTTATGATGGTAGAGGTTGCTTTTTTATTTCAATAGAATAATTAGAGACTGAAGAACGCGAGTAAAAAAAAAAAAATTTGAGTCATTTCTGATGATCTAAAGAAACAAACTGGTGACTTTGCTTCTTTATATTTTCTTCGTTTAGCTGTTTTTTCGTCCACGTTCGGGCAGGTCTTGGAAGCGCCCGAGAGTTGACGAGACGAAAACCGCCTAGCTCTGGTAACTATTTTTTTTTGTTAACTTTGTTTTCTTAATTCATTTCAATAAAAAAAATAATTCGGCACTCTTATAGATGACGCACCGTGTTTCCGTGACTTTGCGTCGTCAACGTTCGGACAGGTTACGAGAGCGCCCAAGAGTTGACGAGGCGAACACTGCTAAACGCTAAATTGAAGACTGGCAGACGATAAATTCAGACGAAGAAAATCAAAGTAAAATACATATATAAAAAAGAAAGAACGAACAAACCACAGCTAAATAACTGTTATTAATTAGATGTTTATTTTTTTGTCAAATGAACCATCGTTAATAAAATGTTGTAGAGTAATTTTTTTTTGTGCACTGAAAAGTTTCAAAAGATGATTTTTTTTTATAACAAACAACGAAACCACTGTTTTTAACAAATTTCTTGTTTGTTTTTTTTTTCATTTTCTTCATTGTTTTTGTTTTCTTTCTTTTCAACATTTTCTGGCTTAGGGTTAAGGTTAGGGTTAGGGTTAGTGTTAATGTTCAGGGTTAGGTTTAAGTTCAGGGTTAGTATTTTTTTTAACACGAAATACATTTCTTCCAAAAGTTATCGTCTGACTGCTGCAACCTTATTGGTTAATAGTTTCGGAAGGTCTCGGGCGCTTCCGAAACGTGCCCGAATGGTGACGACTCGAAGTCACGGAAACGCGGTGCGTTCTCTATAAGACTACCTTTTTTCCTTTTGGTTGTTTTTAACATCAAAGACCTGAGCGGAGGTGAACAATGAGAAAAAATGTATATATATATATATATATATATATATATATATATATATATATATATATATATATATATATATATATATATATATGATATGCATTTTTATTTATATATAATTATTTGTTCCATATGTGCATACATGTTTAAGCTATGATCTCGTTCAAGAGCCAGCTTCCTCAGACCTATAGAAAAAATGAAATATGAGAAATAAAAAAGACTTTTTATTATGTGTATCTTGCCGGTTGGGAAGGGATGGGTGTATAATTAAACAGTTAATATTAAAATCCAATTACACATTCGCGCCACTTTTCATCATTTACGTTTATTGAGTATGTTTGACCGCTTTTAAATCATATTACAAATTTTATTACTCTACTTGAGAGCATCTTAAATATCGTCTAACTATAATTATGTACGCGCGCTGGTAAAAGTACCAATTTAACCCATAAAAAGGCCAACTAATTTAACGGTCAGCAGATAAGTTCTTCCCAAACTAACCTATATATAAAGTTCATTCATGAATATATATATACATATATATATATATATATATATATATATATATATATATATATATATATATATACATCTACATATATATATATAAATATATATATATATACATCTACATATATATAAATATATATATATATACATCTACATATACATATAAATATATATATAAATATATATATATACATCTACATATACATATAAATATATATATATAAATATATATATATAAATATATATATATGATAATTTTATTTACACATACATGTACAAAATCTGCGACACTGGCATGTCGATGTTATCGATCAACAGTTACTATAAACTGAGATCTCATCAGGCAGAGTTAGAATCCGATTCTAACTCTGCCTGATGAGATCTCAGTTTATAGTAACTGTTGATCGATAACATCGACATGCCAGTGTCGCAGATTTTGTACATGTCTGTGTAAATAAAATTATCATATATAAAGCTCTATTTTGATATTGAGCACTTTTTATAAACCCGGTTAAAATTCTCTGAATTTCCACCCTGTTGATATTTTTCACCTGGATTATTACCATTATTATTATATAAATATATATATATATATATAAATATATATAAATATATATATATATATATATATATATATATATATATATATATATATATATATCCTGACGAAAGCTGGCACAGTTTACTACCAAATAATTACATTTTTTATTTCTTTAGATATTATTCATGCAGCTGATCAAGAAAATACCAACTTTGTGACTGTTTTTTAAAAGTTTTTTTTAAACTTTTAGCTGGCCACTATATACAGACAACTGCCCTGTATATGATAGATTAGCTGGAGTCGTTAGCATAATTAAACACAGAAAGTCAGAAAAAAACTATTGTAGAGGAAATGAGAGTTCGGGTTCGGATTGTGCTACCCTTGCTTCATAATAAACTCTAGATAGAAAAGTAACAGCTTGACTCAGAATGTTTTTTTTTATTATCTTCGGATTCTGTTGTGTTTGTTTGCATATTTGACAAACAGCAGGGCAAGTTGTCTGTATGCTGCAGTTTGGGTTAGGGGAGATCCGGTTGTTTAACAGAAAACAGAATACGCCAACAAACAAACAAATAAACAAGCAATAAAACCCATCAAAAACCTAAACAAACAATTCTTCTTCTTCTTCTTCTTCTTGTTTTTCTTCTTGTTTTTCTTCTTTTTCTTCTTCTTCTTCTTCTTTTTCTTCTTATTCTTCTTCTTCTTTTTTTCTTCTTTTTCTTCTTATTCTTCTTATTCTTCTTCTTCTTTTTCTTCTTTTTCTTCTTCTTTTTCTTCTTATTCTTTTTCTTTTTCTTCTTCTTCTTTCTTCTTGTTTTTCTTCTTCTTATTATTATTATTATTCTTTTTCTTCTTTTTCTTCTTCTTATTCTTCTTCTTTTTTCTTCTTCTTTTTTCTTCTTCTTCTTCTTCTTTTTCTATTTTATTTTCATTTTTCTTCTTCAATATAGTTTTTTTCTTCTTCGCTTTCTATTTCTTCTTCTTCTTCTTCTCTTTTCTTCTTCTTCTTCTTCTTCTTCTTCTTCTTCTTCTTCTTCTTCTTCTTCTTCGAATCCATCGCCTCCCAACGACTAATCTCACAATTTTACTTCACATGCTTCGGGAATTAGAAAAATAACAATTTTTTTAAAAATACATGAAAATTACTTCAACATATAAAACAAAGTCAATTATGTTTAATCACATTTTAATTACCTAAATTACTTATAGTGAAATTGTTCATTTTCTGAATCTATTTATTTAATATATAAATTAAAATCAGTCTGTTATATTTTCCCCGGGCAGCGCCGGGACACGGCCACTGCTAGTCCATATATAAAAGAAATTCAACAACGGCATGGCCGTTACGCAACGTCTTATTTAGAAACTCATAATCTATATTAACGACTTTTGCAAAGAAATTGTAAAGTATACAAGCCGAGGGCGCTCTCGGCTTGAATACTTTACAATTGATTTGCAAAAAATAATAAAATAATAATAAAAAATTAAAAAATAAAATAAAATCTGATTATAATCAAATAGTAATAAAATAAAAATTTAAAAAACTTTAAAAAAATTAGTATTATAGATTGTTTATACTAGTATTGTACATCGTAAAAAAATAAAAAATAAATTTAAAAAATTAAAAAATAAATAAATAAAAAATCAAAAAATAAAGTAACATATAATAATAATAAAATAATAAAATAATAATAAAAAATTCATGAAAAAATAAAAAATAATTTTTTAAAATATGTTAAATATAATAATAATAAAATAATAAAATAATAATTAGAATTCATGAAAAAATAAAAAATAATTTAAAAAACTATGTTAAATATAATAATAATAAAATAATAAAATAACAGTAAAATTAAAATAAATAAATAATTAAATAAATAAAAAATAATTTAAAAATATATATATAATAATAAAAAATAATTAAATAATAATAAAATAGAAATGAAAATTACATTTTTTAAAATAAAAATAAAGTAATAAATAAAAAAAATAAAATACAAAATTCATGAAAAAATAAAAAAATAATTTAAAAGAATAAATAAATAAAATATAACAATAACAAAATAGTAAAATAACAATAACATAAAAATAAAATTTTTAAAATAAGAATAATGAAATCAATAAAAAAAAAGAAATAAAAAGTAGTATTATAGATTGTTTTACTGGTTTATACTATTATTATAAATAAGTGTGTCCCTTATAAAGATATAAAGGGGGGAAATAGATGAATGTTGTTCGTGTTAATTAGTTATTCATTTATATGTACATTTTGATGTATTGTTTTTATTGAACGACTATGGACACGTTTGTAAGAAAAGAATGAATAAGATTCAATTGTCATTATATATTTCGAACATTTAACTACAAGTGAATAGAGTTAAAGTATGAATTTCCTCTAAATAAAATGAAAAAAGGTATACATAAATTTAAATTAAACGGTTGCATTTTGATTGTTTCTTTGGCATGATTGTGGCGAATATACACTAATGAACCCTTTTCATCAATATTTTTGATATTTTGTATATCATGAAAATGTATTGTTTCCCGACTGGGCAGATACAATTATTTTACAATAAAGTGTTATTGGAGGAAATCTGGAATATTTTATGAATATTAATCATCATCTTTTATTATATCATATATATATATGTATATATATATATATATATATATATATGTATATATATGTATATATATATATATATATATATATATATATATATATATATATATATATATACACCCATACTGATTCAAACAGGCGTAGCCGCGCTTTTACAGACATGACGTGATTTTTGTAACCCAAAAGTCCTTTGCCATCGGACGATGAAAAGAAATATATATATATATATATATATATATATATATATATATATATATATATATATATATATATATATATATATATATATATTGTGTGTAGATTTCAATTTTGTGTTGAGAATCTGAATAACAGAGCTCAATGTAATTTAAACAGCAAAACAGAATTATAAAAAGAAAAAACTATACACACATTAAGGTTGTAAACATTATAACTTATTTCGACCCCTTAATTAGGTCTCCTCAGATGAATAAACAACCACGTCAAAAAACCAAAAATCTTTTTTGTTTTTATGACGTGGTTGTTTATACATCCGAGGAGACCTAATTAAGGGGTCGAAATAAGTTATAATGTGTACAACCTTAATGTGTGTATAGTTTTTTCTTTTTATAATTCTATATATATATATATATATATATATATATATATATATATATATATACACAAACGTTTCATGGTTTTTCTATATAGCATGGTTATTCTCGAGGAGAGTAGAAAGTGACTAACTTTGGTTTACTTTCGACAGCCTCGTAACATTCGCTTCTCTTATTTTGTCCTTTACACCTCATAATCTATGAGTGATGTATCTGACAAAGGGAGAAAAATTGCTGTTTTCTGGGTCGGAATCTATCCATCTAACACTTACCGTTGGCTAGTTTTTAAACTTGAAATAGTATTGTTTAGCTCCTTACATCAAGTGGCGTCATGCCTTGTCTGGGTCGATTTTCATGAAACAGAAATGAATAAACAAAGATTTCAAACGAGAAATGTCTTTCTCAAATGTTAGGGTTAGGGTTGGGGGCATTAGGGTTAGAGTTAGGGTTAAAGGAATTTTAAATTAGTTTAACGAAGAGAAAGGAAAACGGTATTTTTTTTCTTTTCAATAGGTCGCAATGACCCCCGTAAGATGTGGGTCTTGTTCTTATGGGATTGGGTGAGGCGTGAGTGTTTCATTTGAAAGGAGAATGCGGTAGGGTTGGTGATTTAAAGAAAAAAGGGGGGGGGGGTAAAAACGAGTGGCGCTTTTGTTTTCTTAAGGGTTAGAATGTAAACCAAGATCAGTGAAATGAGCCTGGATGATTGTTTCCTGGCAAATATAAAAGATGAAGGGTGAAAAAAAAAACTTAAATAGGGAACGAAGGAAAAATATAAAAAAGAAGAGAAAATAAAAAATAAGATGAAGAAGAAAAAGAAGAAAATACATCTATATAATAATGTTCTAAAGCAATTTCATGTCCGTACGTACGTTATCACCTTCTACGCTTTTTACAATTATTTGATCGCCCGATCGCCGAAGATGCAATGAGAAACAATGTTGTGTGTCTTTGAAAACCTGTCCGCACAATGTTCATATGTCTGCTATAATTAACCCTAACCCTAACATTAACCCTAACCATAACTCTAACATTAACCCTAACACTAACATTTACCCTATCCCTAACCCTAACCCTAACATTAATCCTAACCCTAACATTAACTCTAACATTAACCCTAATCCTAACCCTAACCCTTACATTAACCCTAACATTAACCCTAACCCTAACATTAACCCTAACCCTTACATTAACCCTAACCCTAACATTAATGCTAACATTAACCCTAACCCTTACATTAACCCTAACCCTAACCCTAACCCTAACATTAACCCTAACCCTAACATTAACCCTAACCCTTACATTAACCCTAACCCTAACCCTAACCCTAACATTAACCCTAACCCTAACATTAACCCTAACCCTTACATTAACCCTAACCCTAACATTAACGCTAACATTAACCCTAACCCTTACATTAACCCTAACCCTAACCCTAACCCTAACATTAACCCTAACCCTAACATTAACCCTAACCCTTACATTAACTCTAACCCTAACATTAACGCTAACATTAACGCTAACATTAACCCTAACCCTTACATTAACCCTAACCCTAACCCTAACATTCACCATAACCCTAACATTAACCCTAAC
>OY744551.1:55814358-55816858 GCA_963556195.1 Sepiola atlantica | reverse complement strand
ATTGTTTGTATTTCTCTTGCACTCGGTTCACCGGGTATACTCGCCAGATAGCGTTTGAAATTTTTTTTCATTAGTCCTGTTGCTTCTATAATTACTGGGATGATGGAGATTTTCCTAAGATTCCATTTTCTTTTCATGTCGTACATAAGACCGTGATACTTCGTAATCTTTTCCCTTTCAGCTCTGTTTAATCCTGCATCATCAGGGACACTAACTTTAACTAGGGTTGCTACTTTCTCCCTTTTGTCCCATATTACGATGTCAGGTTTAGCAGCTCCGTTTTCTAGATATGTAGCTGTAGGGAATGCATAGTCATAGCGGATGGTGTATAACTTTTTTCCAACTGTTCTTTCTGGTATATGCTCCCAGGACTTGCTGCTACACTAGATATTCAACTTTTTACAAATAGTCCAGTGAAGATATCTACACACTCCGTTGTGTCGCATTGTATAATAGCCATGTGTGTGGGTGTGTGATTGTTAAATTATCGCAGATCGATTATTATTTGAGAAAATTAAAAGTATATTAAATTTATTTCCCACACAATTTAATTTATTTCCCAGACGAAAAGATCTGAACATGGTTGGTTTAACGTTTTTTTTTCGCTGGAGATTTACTTAACCGTGCCATTGTCAATTTTTAATAAATATCTTCGTAATGATATTCTTGTAAGTACATTAGTATATTTCGACGCCATTATTAAAAATGAGATAGGGATTGCATCGTCATAGTGGATGGTCTATGACTTATTTCTAACTGTTCTTTTTGGTATATACTCTCTCAATGGACTCACGTGTGTGCCGTTAAATGTATGATATGATCAGGTAGCGTTCGAATGAGGCAGTTAAGAATGTAAAATTTAAGGTTCAAGAAACCGGTAGAACGTGCCTTTCAAGTGATGTTTATGAATACCAATTAAAGTTAAATGCACAGCGTTTCGTTTCGCTAATTCATTTTGAAATGATCACATCATCTTTATATTCGTTTATCGGCACACACGTAAGCCCATTGAGAGATCTCATCATACCAGTAATTATAGGAGCAACAGGACTAATGGGAAAGAATTTCAAAAGCTATCTAGCGCGTATGCCCGGTGAACCGAGTGCAAGAGAAATACAAACAACTGCACTTAAAGGGACGGTTAGAATCTTAAAAAGATCTCTAGGCTGGAGTGTCTGAAATAGCCGGTGAATGTCTGGCATTCGGTAGGATGCTCCATCTCCAGAAAAAAACGGAAAGATAAGAAGAAAAAAAGAGTATTATATTTTATTTTCTATGCTGATGAGAGCCAAAGGTTTTACTATCTGTGCTCGAAACCATTGGTCCATATGTTGTATTAAATTTCTGTATTAATAAGCAAATATTAAGCACTTAATGCTGATTCCCTTAATTAATTGAGCACTCTGCTGACGATTTTCTTACTATTTCACAAATTATTGATACATATATATATATATATATATATATATATTATTTTTCCCCTTCAGTCTTGACCGCAGCCACCTGTTCAAATACCTCCTTCCTCCCTCTCGTCCACCCCTCCACTCCCTCACCCATTGCCATCCACATTATTCCTGCTCATCCCCCACCTCTTTCTCTTACTACCAGCCACAGTATCCTTGCTCACCCCCATATTTCCACTTCTTCCCCACTCATTTTCATAAACATTCATTTTTCATTCCTCACCAAGCACGGACGTCCACCCTACCGTTTTCTCCAGTATTGGCTACTATTTTCTTCCTGTTTCCCAATATGTCAACCCTATATGTGTTTGTGCTTGCATGAAATTTTTCTTTATATTATCATCCTGATGAAGTCTTATAAATAAAGACGAAACGTGATGTACACATAAAAAAAACATCCATTTTTTGGTTTTCCTTTTTCATTTTCCGATTACGTCGGATTACCTTCATCCTTCTCTTCCCATATATATATATATATATATATATATATATATATATATATATCTGCGGTAACTGCTGCTGATAATAGTCAGACTATTCTGCCTGTCTCAAACTTTCTATTTCTTTCACTCACAGTCTGGCCCGAGACTCGCCACCTTCGGGAAGATCAAATTTGATAATTGCATGATTCTTTTTTCCGCATTTTTCTTCATCCTGAGGAAGTCTCACAATAAAGACGGAACCTTAGTAAATACATAAATAATATAATTTTTGGCTTTCTTTGTTCATTTTCCGATGTCGATGTCGTTATCGATGTGTGAAGTTTTGGAAACTTTCTTAAATGCATTATTTTAAATTAAAAGTAAGTAACAATAATATTAGAAACGAATTTTTAGCGTCCCTTTCTCATATATATATATATATATATATATATATATATATATATATATATATATATATATTATTGTTTATATTTTTATCTATGGACGTATACGTTTCGTCTCTTTTCAATAAAGACTCATCAGCATAGAAGTACGACTATTCACTACCGGTCACACGATTCGAAACCCTGGACTACAAGGATTTTTCAACCTACA
>OY744551.1:55799358-55811858 GCA_963556195.1 Sepiola atlantica | reverse complement strand
TATCACGACAAATCCTCCCTCTTCCCCCTCTCATCCGTTTTCTCCCATGCCTCTTCTTAAATTCCCTCATTTTCTTCAAACGCTCTCTGGGACTATGGCTTTCGCCCATCCACCGAGATCACAGCCCCCCCCTCCCTCTCTGCCCATCCCCATTTCCCTGCACACACCCCACACACACAAACGTTCCAACTCACTCTTCCCCTTCGGTCTCGACCGCAGCCATCTGGTCAGACACCCCCTCCCCCTTTTCCTCCAATCTCTCTCTGCCATCCATTTTACCCCTGCTCATCCCCCACCTCTTTCTCTCATCGCCAGCCACAGTAGTCCTTGCTCCCTCCACCCTTCCCCTTTTTTCTCCCACTCATTTTTCATTCTCTAACAAGTACGGACGTCCAGCTAGACGCTGCTATTATTTTTCATTTTATTTTATTTTTCTTCCCAACATGTCTACCCTACATGTATCCGTGCTTGCATGATATCTTTTCCCTATATCATCATCCTGATGAAGTCTTATAAATAAAGACGAAACGTTGATGTACACATAAAAAAACATCCAGTTTTTTGGTTTTCCTTTTTCATTTTACCATCACGTCGGATTACCTTCATCCTTCTCTTCCCATATATATATATATATATATATATATATATATATATATATAATCGTTATTTGTCAGGCGTTACCCGTGTTGAGATATATTGCTGATCGGAAATCTAAAAAAAGATTAATTACAAATATAGTTATATTACAATTGTAGCCTCCAGGGAAAGGTTTAAAATAACAGTTGCAATATGAGTTAAAGTAATAAAAAAATTTTAGCACGGAGGTGTTTAAAATAACTACTCATTCGTATAAATAACAAGTAGTTTCTTTTTTTTACTAAAGATTCTTATTGTTTTTTTCTCTGTTCTTGGGGTTAGGTTAACTTTTGAAGAAAACAAACGTTCAATCCGTCTAAGAGAAAGAAAACAACTAAAATGTGTCTTCCACAAAAATAAACGCGTCAAGGGAGCATACCGTGTTTCGTATGAAAATATAGAGGATTTAATTTACAATTCATGTTTTAAGGCAATATTGAAATATGAATTAATTCAAAATCGACCTTCAGACGATACTTTGAAATTTCTTTGTAAAAATATCTACTTGACGACGATGTGTTTCTCACAAACATCTGTACAACGGAAAATAGCTTCAACGAATCGCAATGAATTCATTTTTCTAATTAATTATTTAAATTATAAAAATTGCCAATAAAAATAATTATTTAAATATTAGAAGTTGCCTTTGAGTGTGTCGCGACATCACAGTTAAATGCCGGAACTATCAATGTGTTTAATTCTAGAACATTTTTAAAAAGTGTTATTCAAAAGTAAAAGTACGTAATAATAACATTCAAAAACAAATGTTCCGACATTTTTAGCGTTCATTTTCGAAATTAATATGTTAGTAAAATCGTCGTACGTATAGCACATTTTTGTTATATCAAAAATGGAAGAAAATATTCGGTGCTTGTATAATAAAAAGTCGAAAAAAAGTGTTTTTTTGTCTTTTAGTGTTGGAGAGGTAAATAAGGGGCAGGTAACTCTTACCACGAATTTTAAACACGATTTTCCAGTAATCAATGGCTTTAATTGGCGTTGCACATGTGGCTACTGTGCAAAGACAACGTCGATTAGACATAAAAGGGTTAGGGTTTAGGGTTAGGGTTATGGTTTAGGGTTAAGGTTAGGGTTAGGGTTAGTGTTAAGGTTAGGGTTTAGGGTTAGGGTTCAGGGTTAGGTATGGGTTAGGGTTAGGGTTAGGGTTAAAGTTAGGGTTTAGTGTTAGGGTTAGAAAAATATTGTTTGAAAGCTAGAGCTGTTGTGAAGAGTTATCTGCCCCTTATTTACCTCTCCAACACTAAAAGACAAAAAAAAATTTTATTCGGCTTTTTATTATACAAGCACCAAATCTTCTATATAAAGAAAAGTCAATCTTTGTGTTTAAAAAAAAAACGCTATGTTAATTGTTAGAACATTTGAATCATTTTCAATAATGTATCAAATTTTCACAGAATCTAAAGACGCTGTTGATATTTTCTTTTAATTTCATCTGGGGCCACTAAGTTCAATTATCGGTTAGGTCCATGAAAAATGAAATATATTAGAACGTATAGAATAAGACATTAATTTTTTTTCATAGATTTTCTTCGTTTCAAAACTAGAAGCCAATAAACAAAGAATATCCCATGCAGAAATTTAAATGTAATGTAAACAAACATCTTGTTGCACAACATGCAGAAATTTAAATGTAATGTGAACAAACATCTTGTTGCACAACTCCCCACTTAGGATAACCCTATAAATCTGGCTCTGAATTCACAGTAGCACTTAAAAAAATGTTTAAACATTTAAATAATTATGTGATCAGATAGAAAAAAAGCTTACACGATGCGAGATTTTTTAATAATTATTTTTTTGATTTTAATTCGTATATTTTAGCCTACAATTCCTTCCTACTTTTAAAGACATTTTTTTTATGTTTTGTTTTTATTTGAAAAAAAAACCCAAAAAAACTCGCATCGTGTAATCTGGTTTTCTATATGATTTCATATTTTTCTACAAACAAATGCTTTAAATGTAACCCGACCACTTTCAATATTTAAATAATTATTTTTATTAGTAATTTTTATAATTTAAATAATTAAATAAAAATGAATTCATTTCGATTCGTATAAGCTATTTACCACTTCACAGATGTCTGCGAGAAACGAACAGGTTCTCTGTCTGTCTGTCGGCGGGAATTTTTGTAAACGTAATGGCGGGGGGAATTAATATTTATTTAATAAATTTTTTCAAGTCAGCGTTCATAATATTTGTATACCTTTAGAATTAAGAAACTATTAACTAATTAACTTAGAATTAATAACATTAAATAACATTAGATAATATATATGCAAAGTAGAAGGAAATTTGAAGACGATACTTCGATTCGAACAGAAAACGCGTTAAGAATCTTACTTAAATTAATACTGTTTCAACTTCCTTATATACTGTTACAAAAAACTCGCTCAGACACCAGACGAGTTTTACAATTTACATAATTCATTTCTTTTAAACTTCTAATAAATTCATATTTACAAATATACACTTATAACTGCTATTATCAAGTTTACATATGTATTTACAATATTTTCCGATGAAGTGATATTGATCAAAATTATTCATACAATTAATTAAAGACGATTTTAGATAAATTCATATTTCAATCTTTTCTTAAAACAGAAATTGTAAATTAAATCCTCTATATTTTCATAAAAAACACGGTATGCTCCCTTGACGCGTTTTTTTTGTGGAAGACACATTTTGATTGCTTTCTTTCTCTTAGACAGATTGAACGTTTGTTTTCGTCAAAAGTAAATCTAACCCCAAGAACAGAGAAAAAACCAATAATAATCTTCAATAAAAAAAACAACTTGTTATTTATAAGAATGAGTAGTCATTTTAAACACCTCCGTGCTAAAAACAAAAATTATTACTTTATCTCATATTCCAACTACTATTTAAAACTTTTCTCTCAAGGCTAAAATTCCGCTCATATATATATATATATATATATATATATATATATATATATATATATATATATATATATATATATATATAAATATATATATATATATATATATATATATATATATATATATATAGTCTCGGAAGTTTCTCAACCATTAAAACTATATTAAAAAAAAACAAAAAAAAAACTTATAGTCCCAAGTCTTCCAGTGGAAAATCACTCATGTAAGTCAATTTATTTTTTACAGCTATTATATTAGTTTATTTCTAACACTATTTTAAGGGATCATCAGTTGTTTACCATGAAAAACTGTTTCGGGAATTTATATATATATATATATATATATATATATATATATATATATATATATATATATATATATATAAATATTAAAATAAACATAGTTTTAGTATTGATTTACTCCTCTCTAGGAGTTAGGCACAAGGCCAGTTTTTTATCTTACTCCAACACATAAGATGTGACCCAAGGTCGGATCTGGAAAGTGGGGTTTAAAAATTGCTTTGGCAGCCCCGTCGGCATTCCCCGGTAGGGGCGCCTCAGGTACTAAGCAATAAACTTACTCCTCCCCAAAAAGAGGAGGCGAAGCCTGGGAGAGTGGACCTCCTAGAACTGCACAGGACAGACCCATAGACTGGCGTAAATCAAGACCCGAAGGCTACCGAAGGCTAAGACAATAGCAGTCTATGGGGTGCAGTATCCATCGGAACAGATACTACACTTTGATCTTAGCCAAAAGGCCAAGTATCCAATAATTGTTTCCAAAAATCTTCGGCTCCTCCTCAGGGACGTATTCTACCAGTATATATATATATATATATATATATATATATATATATATATATACACATATATACACATACATATATACATATATATATATACATATATATGTACACATTCATATATATATACATTCATATATATATATACATTCATATATATATATATATGTACACATTTATATATATATATACATCTATATATATAGATATATATATACATATATATATATATATATATATATATATATATATTATATATATATATATATATATATATATATAAATATATCCGAAACAGTTACATGGTAAAGAGCTGGGTGATCCCTTTTTAATATTTCACAATTAAAGTTTCTTTCACTGTTAAATACTTGAATCCCCAATACATTTGTAAAATTTCCAGCGGTAAGTCGACTTCTGCGAGTGCTAAGTCTGCGATAATTTTGTATCCGTGGGAATTTAAACTGCATTTTATTTATTTGTTTAAAATGACTAAAAGCTTCTTTAGACCCTCTTTCTCTCTCTCTCTCTCTCTCTCTCTCTCTCTCTCTCTCTAACTCTATCTCTCTCTATATATATATATACATATATATATATATATATATATATATATATATATGTATATATATATGTATATATATATGTATATGTATATATATATATGTATATATATATATGTATATATATATATATGTATATATATATATATGTATATATATATGTATATATATATATATGTATATATATATATATATATATACATATATATATATATATATGAATATATATATATATATATATGTATATATATATATATATATATGTATATATATATATATATATATATATATATATATATATATATATATATATATATATATATATATATATATATATATGTTATCTGTAATACAGTAGGTTAGAACAATATCCGAATCATCGATTTCTCAGATCTGTAACCGATGGTACGGATGGTATTCTTACTTACTGTATTATATAAATAAATAAATATAATGCTCTATATCAATTATCTATCTATCTATCTATCTATCTATATATATATATATATATATATATATATATATATATATATATATGATTATTTTTATTAACACAGACATGTGCAAAATCCGCGACACTGGCATGTCGATCTTATCGATCAACAACTATTATAAACTGAGATCTCATCAGGCAGAGTTAGAATCCAATCTTAACCTTAGATCATATTTGGTCTTTTCCAAATATGACCTAAGGTTAAGATCGGATTCTAGCTCTACTTGATCAAATCTCAGTTTATAATAGCTGCTGATCGATAGCATCGACATGCCAGTGTCGCAGATTTTGTAAATAAAAATATTCATATAAAAGCTCTATTTGATATTGAGCACTTTTTATAAACCCGGATCAAATTTTTTGGATTACTATCCTGTGGATGTTTTACCTAGATTATATATATATATATATATATATATATATATATATACACATATATAAACAATAATATTTTTTTATAAATAAATATTAAATATTTAAATACCTAGAGACATCGATGTTTCATGCTAACGCAATCTTCAGTATAGGAACTAATTCCCAACGGTCGGTGGGCGCGAACCCCGAATACAAATCACCATTGATTCGTAGTCGAAGATCTTACCCGCAGGCCATTGTCAACCCGTTAGTAAATAGAGAAGAACTTTAACTGTAAATAGCGGAATTCGGCGACTACTTACCAAGCAGATAAGAGTGATCTACGAAACGTCGGACCATGCATATATAGCTATTTGTACTGCTTGTTATTAAAGCTCCTCGAAAAGTGCCCAGCCTCCGTGGGAGGGGGCTGATAAACAATAATATTTTTTAATAAATAAATATTAAATATTTAAATACCTATATATATACGCACCTTCCATAATACCCGTTCCACGACGGGTACAAGCAATAAATATTAAATTAGTTTTTAATATTAATGCTTTTTTTCTTGCATTGTTTCGGTGGCATCCCCTAAATATTAAAGTTTGCAATAATATAATATGCACACGTTACTCACCCTGCGGCCTAGAATATATATCCTTAAATCATAATTTTGTGATAATTCAACGGAAATCGGGAAAAGAAACTCGTAATACAGAAACAAACAAAATCCTTACAAACGTTATTAGTCGATTAATCTGATATAATCACATAATGTGCAAAATTGTGAATTTGTGATATTTGGATGGAAAATGGATGAAACACAGATGTGACAGTGAATATTTCATGTCAACTTTGAAACAAACTCCAAATCCAAATAAAA
The DNA here is from genome assembly GCA_963556195.1 of Sepiola atlantica. Classification (NCBI taxonomy): domain Eukaryota; kingdom Metazoa; phylum Mollusca; class Cephalopoda; order Sepiida; family Sepiolidae; genus Sepiola; species Sepiola atlantica. Next base: position 55,805,212 of record OY744551.1, on the reverse strand, counting down.
AAAAACACTCTTAATATCTGGTTAAAGTGTTTAGTAATGTTAAAGTAAACGCGACGTATATATTTCACGTGTTATTTTGTTTTATTACTTGAGATAAGTATAGGTTAATAATATAAAAGTAATGGCTAGGTGTGTGTCTTTTTCTTTTCTTTATGTTAATTAGTCTAAAAAGAAGGAAGTGATAAGAATGGACCTGAGAGAAAGAGAAATAAATAAAGACCTGGCCAGAGATAGGTTAATAATACAAAAGTAAAATGTTTCAGACCTTCATCTTCTTTCTTCTGAGAGAAGAGTCGAAAGCTGGGCATTTTGATATCGAAGTCGGGGAATGATCATAATAATCAGTTCAATAGTTTAGGGTTTTAAATTTTTTAACTATGAATTGGGGAGGGTGAAAAATTTTTTTTTTTTTTGTGGGTGTGGGGTAAAATTTTTTTTTTTCTAACTGAAAATATTACTATTCATGGGCAAGGGTAACAACATTTTTTTTGGGGGGTGGGGGGGTAAAATTTTATTTTTTTCTCTTTCTAACTGAAAGTATAACTATTCATGGGGAAGGGTAAAAAACAAAAAAAATTTTGTGGGTGGGGGGGTAAAATTTTTTTTTTTCTCTTCCTAACTGAATATATTACTATTTATGGGGAAGGGTAAAAAAAAAAATTTTTTTGTGGTTGGGGGGGGGGGGGTAAAAAAAATGTTTCTTTCTTTTTCTAACGCTCATTCAAATGTAACATGTATTAAAAAACTCAAACATTTGATGTAGAACAATTTTTTTCTCTATTTATGTTTTTGTATCAAATTTATTTAAAACGTTTTTTTAGGTGAGAACACACCCTTAAGAGTAAAGTTTAAAAGGAATCATTATGTGCTCATGATACTCACAGGGTTGCCGAAAATTTATATTCTAAATTTCATAATGATCGGTTTAGAAAAAAATAATAAATAAATGAAATTTCTTTTTATATATATGCACTGCAAAAGTTACTAACCGTAATTCTTAGAATATGTATTCCAAAATTTGTATTTATATATATATATATATATATATATATATATATATATATATATATATATATATTTATATATATATATATATATATATATATATATATATATATATATATATATATAAAATAATTCCCGAAATAGTTTTTCATGGTAAACAACTGATGATCCCTTAAATGATGTTAGAAGCAAACTAATATAATAACTGAAAAAGTTAAATTGACTTACATGAGTGATTTTCCACTGAACAACTTGGGACTTAAGGGTTTTTTAAATTTTTTTTTTATTTTTAATTTTTAGTTTTAATGTTGAGAAACTTCCGAGACTATATATATATATATATATATATATATATATATATATATATATGCACACTTTGTTAAAAATAACAACATTCGTCTGTTTAAATGTTCCTTTTTTATTTTTTCAATTTTTCTGATGGTCTTTTTTGTATTAGATCCAAAAAAAAAAAAAATCTTCTATAGATTTCACGAACGTTTTCGATCCTTCGTTGAATCATTCCTAGGTGCCAAAAGCAAATGTACAAAACAGCTGAAGAAAGAAGAGAATTATTAAAATGACGGCAGAGAAAGGCACAGAGAACGTTTTTCGCATTGTTCCAGGAAGTCGTTGACGATTTAAATATATATATATATATATATTTAAATAACACGGAGTGTTTTCGCTTGATAAACTCTTGTTTATTTTTTCAATTTTCCGAATAATCCATTTAGTATACAAATATGTGCATATAAGTAGGTTTCTTGACTAATTTTTCTTCTTTTTTTGTCGAGTACTTTTTATTATAAAAGGAAAGAAAACAGAACAAAAAATCCACGGAAATTACATACACCAATTTGACAGAAATACTAAATGGACTATTCGTGAAATTTAAATTATTTTGAACACAAAAAGAATTGAACAAAAACTCTACGGAAATTACATACACCAATTTGACAGAAATATTAAATTGACTATTCGTGAAATTTAAATTATTTTCGAACAAAAAAAAATGAAACAAAAACTCTACGGAAATTACATACACCAATTTAACAGAAATACTAAATGGACTATTCGGAAAATTAAAATTATTTTTGAACTAAAAAAAATGGAACAAAAATCCACGGAAATTACATACACCAATTTGACAGAAATACTAAATGGACTATTCGTGAAAATGAAATTATTTTCGAACAAGAAAAAAATGGAACAAAAACTCTACGGAAATTACATACACCAATTAAACTGAAATACAAAATGGACTATTCGGAAAATTAAAATTATTTTGAACAAAAAAAATTGCACAAAAAATCCACGGAAACTACATACACCAATTTGATTTAAATACTAAATGAAACATTCGGAAAATTGAAATCTTTTTGAACAGAAAAAATGGAACAAAAATCAACAGAAATTACATACGTCAATTTGACGGAAATCCTAAATGGACTATTCGGAAAATTGAAATTGTTTTGAACAAAAAAAAATGGAACAAAAAATCCACGAAAATTACATACGCCAATTTGGCGGAAATCCTAAATGGACTATTCAGAAAATTAGAAATTATTTTTGAACAGAAAAAAAATTGAACAAAGAATCCACGAAAATTGCATACGCCAATTTGACGGGAAATCCTAAATGGACTATTCGGAAAATTGAAATTATTTTTGAACAGAAAAAAAATGGAACAAAGAATCCACGAAAATTGCATACGCCAATTTGACAGAAATACTAAATGGACTATTCGGAAAATTGAATTTTTTTAACAGAAAAAAATGTAGCAAAGTTTAAAGAAAAAAAAAGGCAAATATGAAAGTACCGACTCAAGTGAAACACTCGGTAGATCGAGCTGGCATCTGTATGGATAAATGCGAAACTTTGGTTCATTTCTCGAAATCGCTGTGAGATCAAAGTTCCTTAAGTTTCCTTAATTCAACTTCACACAATAATAAAATCCTCTCGTTTTATATACTGCTTATGTATATGCGATTAAGCCATCAGATTAACTAATTTGCATGTTGTTTTTACAAAAATACATTTTATTAATTAACTATTATTTTTACTGCTTTTTTAATTCAACGATTGTTTTGATTGTTTGTTAGGGATATTTTTTATTAAGTTCATAGACAAATATTCATTTTTTTGTGTTCAAATGTTCTTTTCCGGCCTATTCTTTCTGGACATCTCCAAAGAATTTTCTTCCATTTCCATATTTTCTGTTACCCCCCCCCCCCCTATACAATCACACAATTGTTTAGGAAAATAAGTTCTTCTCTTTTTTGGTTTTGTTCAGGTCATATTTAAGAAATAAATGAATTTGTATCAAAATTGTCCACATGTTAATGTTTACTTGTCCATATGAATAAATGCGAACAATTTTGTTTCGTGTTTACAGCGTAGTAATTAACAAAATGTTTATTATTTGTAATAAATGCTTCAATTATTTCAAGTAGCGAATTTTGTGAAGCAATAGCTAGCCAGTGAAACAGCTAGTATATATGTATATATATAAATTCACTCGACCACCTCGACAATCAGCTAAATCCCATCCATTCACTGTGGAGGCCCCCAGATGCCGGAGAGCTTTCTACTCCAATAGCTTCTCTTCCTCGTTCTGCTGGCCTCTGGAACTACTTCCCTGCTCCCTGTTTCCCTGAAAGTACCAACATGCAGGGATTTAAAACTAACATAAACAGACATCTCGCTGCACAGCTCGCAACTTAGGGTGACACCCACAACCTACACCCTAATTCTCAGTAGCCCCTTACGTCTACAGTGGCGACCTGCCTTGTTTGGGGTGAAATATCTTAAATATATATATATATATATATATATATATATATAAATGTATATATAAATGTATATATATATATATGAATATATATATATATATATGAATATATATATATATATAAATGTATATATATATTCATATATATATATAAATGTATATATATATATTCATATATATATAAATGTATATATATATATTTATATATATATAAATATATATATATATATATATTTATATATATATATATATATATATTTATATATATATATACATATATATATATATTCATATATATATATAAATATATATATATTCATATATATATAAATATATATATATATATATATTCATATATATATAAATATATATATATACTTATGTATATATATTCATATATTTATATATATAAATGTATATATATATATATAAATATATATATATATATATATTCATAAATACATAAATATATATATACTTATATATATATGTATATATATATATATAAATATATATATATATAAATATATATATATATATATATATATATATATATATATATATTCATATATATATAAATATATATATATATAATTTGAAGATTGCCAATAAAAACACTTAATTTACATATTCGTGACGTCATTACGATGTCGATCTAGCGAAATAAACAGACGTTGGTGAAATGTATAGAGAGCTATTTTGTCAAGACGTCACTTAGTTAACGGCGTTACGTTGGCGTCGCATCAAACGTGCACGGGTGACGTCACAGCAGCCGATACACGAACTTGCCCTACCCCCTCCCCTCCCTTTACTCGTTCACCCGCATGAAGACGTATCCATATAGGCGCTGTTGACGGATGAAACAAACACACTTCCTCGTGGCAGCGACGTATTAACGTCAGATCAACGACGGCTGACGTCGTACGCGAAGAATGTCGGCTGATTCAAACGCGCGCGTGACGTGTTTGCCATTGTTTTTTTTTAAACTGTATCGATATATAAATAGATGTTTAAAAATAAAGCCAAATATTATATATATCTTCTAAACTTTGATAAAGACCAAAGTGTATATATATATATATATAAATATATATATATATAAATATATATATATATATTTATATATATATATATATATATATATATATATATATATATATATATATATATATATATATATAAAGAAAGAAAGATGATACAAATTGTACAAAGTTACATAAAGTTACATAAATGAATACAAATTTTATTACATCGAAAGTTCAGATGCAAGGAGTTACATTAATCCTTAAACCATGGTTTTTCAAAGATAAAACTCTTCTCGTGAGAGGATAAAATCTGGTAATATGGTATTTATAACAATTAAATATTACCTAGTTCCATTTCACTTTGAAAAATTGAAGAATAAAAAAACAAGAAAGGTTGGGGATAAAAAATAAATGGCCGGGAAGTAAAAATTAGCTGTATTACGAAGTGATTTTTGAAGACGAAAATGACTACGCAATACTGCTAATTTTTACTTCCCGATCATCAGTTGTTTACCATGAAAAACTGTTTCGGGAATATATATATATTTAAATAAATTTTTCGTGGTACAAAATTTAATAACGGCGAGGAATGCAGACGTTTGGGACATTTGGGGGGGGGGGGGCAGAATGAAATTGAACAAGTATAAAATCGAGAGGAAATAATTTTAAAAATTCATGAATGTACTAAGCCGGCTTTCGTCCACACTCATCAGAGTATTAACGTGGAAGCAATAAAATATGACTAAAAACTTAAAGAAATTTATAATGAAAACTAGTGACAAGTTTGGGACAAAAAAAATTGGGGGAAGAGGGTCACAAGTTGATCACATTAAGTCCTAAAATGTATAAATAGCGCCGAACGTGCGTCGACGTACACTAGTGACTGGTTTTCTGTCATAAGTAGATCACATTCTCTATTCCACCTCAAAGTCCTGGAAGCCATATATATCAAGTCAATCAAACCCTCCCTTTGTAAACAAAAGGAGTGGCTTTTAGGACTTAATGTGATCAACTTGTGACCCTCCTCCCCCAA
>OY744551.1:55791858-55794358 GCA_963556195.1 Sepiola atlantica | reverse complement strand
TGTTTTGGGAGGTCTGCTTTTAATTAACAATGTACAACCGGATCGCAACCCACAAAATTAAAATTGACCTGAAATAACTCGAAAGACGTTTCCCATCGACGATTCTGATATTCTATCTACGATATAAAAATATGCGTTGAAAAAAAAAACTACGTTAATAATAAATTTAAAAAAAAACAAAAAAAACAAACAATAACCATTGAATCAGAAAACAAAAATAATGAATAGTGAATTAATGAGATGTCCTTTTGAAAAGCAATATGCGAATTACTTAACCTTAGGAGTTTGATCGCATACACATGATTCGTATATTAGGAAACTTCTATTTTAAAGAGATTACTGTGGCGTTTTAATCTCACTTTCAGTGCGATAAAGAAAAGAAGAAAACGAAGCCACAAAATGTAAAAAAAAAAAAATACAAAAAAAAAATAAATACAAAAAAAAAATAAATACAAAAAAAAATAATAAAAACGGGAATTAAAAAAAAATCTTAAAATAATAAAAATAGAAGTGGGAAGTTGTAAAAAATAAATATCCGGTTTCGTTAATTGAAATTATTTCAAAAGACTTTTCCCTTTCCCAACCCTTTTCGTACCTCAAAGATGTCTCTCCTAATAGAATTCCAACATGCGTAAATCTAGTTACGTAAGCCCATTCATAAATTTTCGTAAGCCCATTCATACTTTTACGTAATCCCATTCATAATTTTACGTAAACCCATTCATAATTTTGACGCAACGCAAGCTGAATGAATGTTTGTCTATTTTTAGTTCGGCTCGTGTTATTTTTTAAGTGTTTGGCGTGCAAACTCCGTACGTTACACGCACTTACGTAATGAGTACTTGATATGTAAAAAGTATTATTTACTCCTCTCCAGGAGTTAGGCACAAGGCCAGTTTTATCCTACTCCCACAAGTAAGATGTGACCCACGGTCGGGTCGGAAAGTGGGCGTTGAAAAGCCAGAGCCCGAGAGGTGAGCACTCTGACCATCAAAAATTGCCTGGGCAGCCCCGTCGGCATTCCCCGGTAGGGGCGCCTCAAGCAGTAAGCAATTAACTTACTCCTCCCCAAAGAGGGGAGGCAAAGCCTGGGAGGGTGGACGTCCTAGAACTGCACAGGACAATCCCATAGACCGGCGTAAATCAAGTCCCGAAGGACAAGACAATACCAGTCTATGGGGTGCAGTATCCATCGGAACAGATACTACACTTTGATCTTAGCCAAAAAGCCAAAAAGTTTTATTTACTCCTCCCCAGGAGTTAGGCACAAGGCCAGTTTTATCTTACTCCCACAAGTAAGATGTGACCCAAGATCGGGTCGAGAAAGTGGGGTTTGAAAAGCCAGCGCTCGAGAGGTGAGCACTCTGGCTATTTCAAAATTGCCTGGGCAGCCCCGTCGGCATTCCCCGGTAGGGGCGCCTCAGACAGTAAGCAATAAACTTACTCCTCCCCAAAGAGGGGAGGCAAAGCGTGGGAGGGTGGACCTCCTAGAACTGTACCGGACAGCGTGCAGTATCCATCGGAACAGATACTACACTTAAAAGCCAAAAAGTATTATTATTCAAATATCCCAATGAATGAATCCTATATTAGCATGCAATCATCTGTCGGTTATTTAAATCGATAATATAATGGGTATGTACCTCTCGTCCACCGCGAGAAGTTGTGGTGCAATGCCAGAAGGTTGGATGGTAGGCCAGCCCACAAGAGGTAGCACACTCTGGCCCCATCAAAAAAACCCAATCCCTTCTCAAAGATAGGTACCCCTCCCAAGACAACTGATGACAAATACCTCAGCCCGATAGAGTAAGGCAAGAAGAAACCACAACGGCCCACCTTCTGTCGAACTGATCGCCGAAGATGCATCCTTGACTTTCTTTTTTTATGGAAATCGCTCCAGACAAGGCATGAAGCCACTTGCTGTAAAAAGCTAACAAAAACAAATATGATTATCGCAAAGGTAAGAGATGCCTATTGGCCTTAATCTTGAAAGGACCAAGTTTATAGGTATGAGGAAAACAGTCAGCAGGAAGAGAGTTCCTGCAGTTCTTAGAAAGAAGCTACTGGAATAAGAAGCTGTATTACAATGTTTCCAAAACAGCAAATTGGTGAAGACCACTAGACCAACGAGTCAATCGAGCGGGAACAAAAGAAGCGGGGAATAGATCGCATAATTCTGAAGAACACATGCCATAAAAGTATTTATAGAAAAGGCTGAGACTTGCAACATCACGTATGTGTTAGAGAGGGTGCAGAGAAGAAGTAAAGGTGGAGCCAATCAAATTACAGATATGTTTCTGCACCTTATCAACAACCCTCAAATGGGACAGAGATTCCCCAGCCCAAATATGACAACAGTACTCCATACATGGTCTGATTGTAGATTTGTAGAGATAGAGAATAGTCTCAGGGGTGAGAAAGTGTTTGGAGCGATAGAGAGAACCGACTTTACGAGAAGCAGAAAGAGCAATGGATCTAATGTATGAACTCCAAGAAAGAT
>OY744551.1:55787509-55791658 GCA_963556195.1 Sepiola atlantica | reverse complement strand
AAATACCTCAGCCCGATAGAGTAGGGCAAGAAGAAACCACAACGGCCCACCTTCTGTCGAACTGATCGCCGAAGATGTATCCTTGACTTTCTTTTTTTATGGAAATCACTCCAGACAAGGCATGAAGCCACTTGCTGTAAAAAGCTAACAAAAACAAATATGATTATCGCAAAGGTAAGAGATGCCTATTAGCCTTAATCTTGAAAGGACCAAGTTTATAGGTATGAGGAAAACAGTCAGCAGGAAGAGAGTTCCTGCAGTTCTTAGAAAGAAGCTACTGGAATAAGAAGCTGTATTACAATGTATCCAAAACAGCGAATTGGTGAAGACCACTAGACCAACGAGTCAATTGAGCGGGAACAAAAGAAGCGGGGAATAGATCACATAATGCTGAAGAACACGGGCCATAATAGTATTTATAGAAAAGGCTGAGACTTGCAACATCACGTCTGTGAGAGAGAGAGAGTGCAGAGAAGAAGAAAGGGGAAGCCAATCAAATTACAGATACGTTTCTGCACCTTATCAACAACCCTCAAATCTGACAGAGATTCACGAGCCCAAATATGACAACAGTACTCCATAGATGATCTGATAGTAGATTTGTAGAGATAGAGAATTGCCTCAGGAGTGAGAAAGTGTATGGAGCGATAGAGAGAACCGACTTTACGAGAAGGAGACAGAACAATGGATCTAATGTATGAACCCCAAGAAAGATTTGATGAGTGAGAAAGACAAAGAAGTTTCAGAGTCGATTTCTCCTCAAGAGCAGAGAATCTGTTAACTTCTCTCTTCAATTGCTCCCCACTCTAGTTTTCTTCTATTGATCCCCGCTTTCACTCTTCGATTGCTTCTCTCTTTCTCTCTTCAATTGCTCCCCTCTTTCTCTCTTCGATTGCTTCCCTCTTTCTCTCTTCGATTGCTTCCCTTTTTCTCTCTTCAATTGCTCCCCTCGCTTTCTTTTCAATTGCTCTCTTCTCTCTCTCTCTTTTCAATTGCTCCCTCTCTCTCATCAATTGCTCCCTTTCTCTCCTTCTTCAATTGCTACCCCCCTCTCTCTCTCTCTCTTATGTTGCTTCCTTCTCTCTCTTTTTTCAATTGCTCCCTTTTCTCTCTCTCTCTTTAATCTCACCCCACTCTCTTTCCAGTACCCTCTCTTTTCTTTTTACCGACAGTTTATCTCCCCCTCTCTTCATTTGCCCTTTATTTCTCCCCTTTCAACTAGCCGACAGCTAAAATCCACCTACCTGCCTACACATACTTGCTCATCCCACCCTCATCAACACCAGCTTCCAACTTTACGAGAAGCAGAAAGAGCAATAGATCTAATGTATGAACTCCAAGAAAGATTTGATGAGCGAGAAAGATCAAGAAGTTCAGAGTCGATTTCTACTTAAGAGCAAAACCATTCATGATAATCTCAGGAAGAAAAGGGGCACGCCTATGATTGAAAGACACAAGCTGAGTGTTAATTGGATTAAATGAAATAAGCCATTTTGTACCCCAATCCATAACTGAACCCAGGTCAACCTTTAGATTAGCTGCATATTTCGACTGATCCGAGGGAGATCGTATCAATGTATCTGAATAAAAATTCAATCATATAACATAGTTTTATGAAATACTTTATATATAGTATCTAAATAAAAAATCAATAGTTTTATGAAATACGTTATAACATAACTGCCCATCCGTCTTATTTAAGACAAATTCTAGTTAATAACACTAACATTTTACATTCCAAAACAAATTTTTAAAAAATTAAAAATACTGGAAACTATCAACATAAAAACACAACAACCTAAAAGTAACAAAATCATAGTGGAAGCATTTTAAAATGCTTAACGTAATGCGATTTTGTTCTGTGATGCAATCCAGCGTTGCTGAATTTAAATCGTCAACGACTTCTTGGAACAATGCGAAAAACGTTTCATGCGCGTTTCTCCGTCGTCTTTTAAAAATTCTCTTCTTTCTTCACCTTTTTAATTTATTTTTCTTTTGACACCTGACGATGATTCGACGAAGAATCGAAAACGTTCGTGAAACCTATGGAACGTTTATAATTTTTCTTTGATTTTAATACAAAAAAGACCATCAGAAAAATTGAAAAATAAAGAAGGTATAATTAAATAGACGAATTCTGTTATTTTTAACAATGTTTGCATATATATATATATATATATATATATATATATATATATATATAATAAATATTTGTTTTGTTTATTATCTATGTACGTATACGTTTCGTCCTTTATAATCGGGGCTCATCAGCATGGAGATATGACTATTAACTACTGGTCATGCGATTCGAAACCACGGATTCCGAGTATTTTACAACTCAAATCCCGACGTCTAGAACCACTTGGTCAACGCTAAACAGCGAATAAACAGCGATCATTTTAACACTTGACGCCATAAGAGCGTTCGACTTAATGAAAGGAACGATGCATTTATTGCTAGCGACGTCATGCTGTGTTAATACTACACTTACAGTGCCCATCTAGATGAGTTTTCCAGGAGCTACAAATATATATATATATATATATATATATATATATATAAAGAAAAAAATTCACATACACATTGCAACCGTCAGCATTTATAATTTATGTCAAGTTCGTAATCTCGTAAGAATGCTAACGGAACAGCTACGTATTGGAAATGTCCAATATGTAGCTGTCCCGTTAGCATTCTGAAGGAGCCAGGAAGTCGAAATAAATTATAAATGATGACAGTTGCAATGTGTATGTGAATTTTTTCTTTCTATATTCTATTCTTGCTCTGTTTTCTACATTGAGCTCACTTACTCGGATTTCTTACCAAAATTATTTACTTTAACACTATATATATATATATATATATATATATATATATATATATATATATATATATATATATATATATATTAGAGGAGAAAGATGAGAATAAAGAATTGTAAAGATACAATATTTACTAAACATCAAAAGTTCAGAGCAAGGAGCCTTATATCCTTATTCCATGGTTTTCAAAGATAAACTCTTCTCATCAGAGGATAGGGAAAACCGATAATGTAGTTGTAAATATTATCGGCAACATTAAACTTTGAACATTTTATATAAAGTAAAACAAAATAAAAATAAAGAACAAAAATAAGGGCCAAAAGGTAAAGAGTCTTATGTTGAGATGAGAGCGTAAAGTCAGGGGGGATGATATCTAAAAACACGTCATGGATTAAGGATATGAGGCTCCTTGCTCTGAACTTTTGATGTTTTAATAAATATTGTATCTTTACAATTTTTTTATTCTCATCTCCAAAACACGTCAGGATAAAATAAAATAAAAGCAGTAATAAAAACTATAATTCAATTATCGTTATTTAATTCAACATTTAAATATTATATATATATATATATATATATATATATATATATATATATATATATATATATATATATATATATATATATATATATATATATATATATTTGTTAATTTGATAAACGTCCTTGGACGTTTATCAAATTAACAAAGAAATAAGTTTCTTTATTCTTGTTCTTTGATGGAAAAAAAAAAAGAAAAAAAAATGACTCAATACTGGTCACCCCTGAAGAAGGAATTTTATTCCGTAATCGATAGGATTAATGTAAAAAAAAATAATAATACATTAATCTTGTATTGCTAATTTGGCTTATATTTCAATTTTATTAACTTTCCATGCAATACTTTGAAACTTTAACGATAACCACACACTTTATATATATATATATATATATATATATATATATATATATATATATATATATATATATATATATATTTAGGTAAACATTATTAAATAACACGGAGTGGTTTTGTTTGATGCGACTTTTTTATTTTTTCAATTTTCCGAATGTTTCGGTCAAATTGATGTAAATATGATCCATGGGTTTCTTGTTCCATTCTTTTTTCTTTTTTGCAAGTACTTTCGATTTGAATCGTCAAACCATTTTCAGGCGGTATTAGTTTTAGTGTATTTACAAATTATGACTTTACTGTTGTGCTCATTTTTGAATTATAACGGCAAGTAGTTTATAACTTGAAAAAGCATCTGTAAAGTTGAAATGTACATGAGAGCGTGATGGCGTTCTACACATATGAGAGATTTAAAAGTTTGACTGTTTAAACCGTTAA
>OY744551.1:55762509-55782509 GCA_963556195.1 Sepiola atlantica | reverse complement strand
TGTATATGTTAGGGTTTATTATTTAGAGTATATGTTAGTGTTTATTATGTAGTGTATATGTTAGGGTTTATTATTTAGCGTATATGTTAGGGTTTATTATTTAGTGTATATGTAAGTGTTTATTATTTAGAGTATATGTTAGTGTTTATTATTTAGTGTATATGTTAGGGTTTATTATTTAGGGTATATGTTAGGGTTTATTATTTAGGGTATATGTTGGGGTTTATTATTTAGTGTATATGTTAGGGTTTATTATTTAGTGTAAATGCTAGGGTTTATTATTTAGAGTATATGTAAGGGTTTATTATTTAGAGTATATGTTAGTGTTTATTATTTCGTGTATATGTTAGGGTTTATTATTTAGTGTATATGTTAGTGTTTATTATTTAGTGTATATGTTAAGGTTTATTATTTAGTGTATATGTTAGGTTTTTATATACTGCAGTTTTTCCTAACACTAATACAGATATGTTCATAGATTTTTTTATTAGAATAGCTTTGTTCTACTCTCAACTTTTGATGTTCTAATAAATATTGTACCTTCACAATTTTTTTATTCTCATCTTTGATCACTTTAATTGGTTGCTCTATTCAATATATTGAGTTTTATTTTCACGATAGATTAAACGATATATCGCTTATCTTTTATATAATTTAATAATTGAATATTCTAACACACACACACACACACACATATATATATATATATATATATATATATATATATATATATATATATATATATATATATATATATATATATATATATCCGAGGCGTCGAATTTGAGTTGAAAAATACTTGTATTCCGGGGTTTCGAATCGCATGACCGGTAGTGAATAGTCATATCTCTATGCTGATGAGTCAAGATTATTAAAAAGGACGAAACGTATACGTACATAGATAACAAACAAAACACAATATTTATATATATATATATATATATATATATATATATATATACTCCACTAATCTAAGCCTTTTTGCCAAGATCAAAGTGTAGTATCTGTTTCGATTGATAGTACACCCCATAGACTGGTATCGTCTTGGCCTTCGGGGCTTGACTCCGCCGGTCTATGGGTTTGTCCTGTGCAGTTCTAGGAGGTCAACCCTCCCAGGCTTTGCCTCCCCTCTTTGGGGAGGAGTAAGTTTATTGCTTACTGCCTGAGGCGCCCCTACCGTGGGATGCCGACAGGGCTGCCCAGACAATTTTTAATGGCCTTCTCCGGCGCTGGCTTTTAAAGTCCCACTTTCTCGACCCGACCTTGGGTCACATCTTACCTTATGGGAGTAAGATAAAACTGGCCTTGTGCTTAACCTCCTGGAGAGGAGGAAAATAAATTCTCCACTAATCTAAGATAAGTATATTAAATTTCATAAAATATTGGATAAATATTGCACGTACACCTATGTGACGCAAATATATATATATATATATATATATATATATATATATATATATATATATATATATATATATATACAGAGAGAGAGAGTGGGAGGGGGAAGAAGGGGAAACATTGTATTACTTAACTAAAATAGATATATTAGATAAAAAGATGCTTATATACGTCATATTTCGAGAAAGTCATTCGTACGTTTCAATATATTCTGCGCCTGTTACGTATACGGTGACGTCATGTTTACGAGGCGCCATTTCTTTTTAAACGCGAGCAAGGCTTTCATTGACAATGACGTTCTGCGTTGCTAACAAACGCAAGCATGACACACACAGATCCGGCGCGCCGAACGTCAACGCCGGCGTATTGCTTCTCTTTCTTCGACGTAAGGCAGCAGTAAAAGATTATATTTTTAGCGATTACCGTTTCTGGGTATAAATGACGACGTCGTAAACAATTATAATTGTTTCGAGGTTTCACGGTACGGTGTTTTTAAAAAAGTACTTTTCTTTTTGTTTTTTGTTTTTTTTTGTAAAAAGCGTCAACAATATTTTAAAGATGTTTTTTTTTGACGATCGATTTAGCTCAGGCTCTCTGACGAAATTTAATTTTTTACATTTTTTTTTATCATAGTTCACCCCAAACAAGGCAGGCCGCCACTGTAGACGTAAGGGGCTACTGAGAAAAAGGTCAACCTAAATTAGGAGCTGCGCAGCGAGATGTCTGTTTACATTAGTTTTAAATTTCTGCATGTCAGTAACGTCAGGAAAACAGGGAGCAGGGAGGGAGTTCCAGAGTCCAGCAGCATAAGGAAAGAATTTATTGGAGTAGCAAGCTCTTCGACACCTGTGGACCTCCACAGTGTATGGATGGGATTTGGCCGATTGTTGGGTTGGTCTAGTGAATTTGCGTCTTGGGGGCACCAGAGCAGCAAGTTCATCAGAGCACAATCCATTGAAGTACTTGTAAAACAGGCGCAACGAAGCAACATTGCGGCGATGGGACAGGGGCTGGAGCTTGGTGGATAGTGAGGGACCTATCAAGTTGGCAACTCTTTTTTGGACCTTGTCTAAGAGGGAAAGAGTATTGATTTATTCCTCTCCAGGAGTTAGGCACAAGGCCAGTTTTTATCTTACTCCCACAAGTAAGATGTGACCCAAGGTCGGGTCGGGAAAGTGGGGTTTAAAAATTGCCTGGGCAGCCCCGTCAGCATTCCCCGGTAGAGGCGCCCAAGACAGTAAGCAATAAACTTACTCTTCCTCAAAGAGGGAAGGCAAAGCCTGGGAAGGTGGACCTCCTAGAACTGAACAGGACAGACCCATTGACCGGCGTGAATCAAGACCCGAAGGCCAAGACAACACCAGTATGGGGTGCAGTACCAATCGGAACAAATACTACACTTTGATCTTAGCCAAAATGCCAAGAACGTACCAACACAGATATGGCAATAATACTCCATGCATGGGCGGATGTTGGCTTTCTAGAGATATAGAATAATGTCAGGTGTGAGAAGTTTACTGACACGGTAGAATCTTACTCGCAAATTGGAAATTCCACGGTGTTTTCTTCCATCAATCTGTCTAAGTTACCGTTAATAATAATATTTCTTTTGGAATTATAAATGACCCATGAGAAAATAATTGGAAAATAATTTAATGGCTTAAATATATAAAGAATAAATAAGAATAATCGAAATAATTTAATGACTTAAATAAATTAAGAATGAATAAGAATAATCGAAATAATTTAATGTCTTAAATAAAAAAGAATAAATAAGAAATATCGAAATAATTTAATGGCTTAAATAAATAAAGAACGAATAAGAATAATCGAAATAATTTAATGCCTTAAATAAATAAAGAATAAATAAGAAAAATCGAAATAATTTAATGCCTTCAATAAATAATAAATAAATAAGAAAAATCGAAATAATTTAATGGCTTAAAAAAAAAATTAAAATAATCGAAATAATTTAATGTCTTAAATAAATAAAGAAAAAATAAATAAGAATAATCGAAATAATTTAATGGCTTAAATAAATAAAGAATAAATCAGAATAATTTAAATAATTTAATGGCTTAAATAAATAACGAATAAATAAGAATAATCGAAATAATTTAATGGCTTAAATAAATAAAGAATAAATAAGAATAATCGAAAATATTTTATGGCTTGAATAAAGAATAAATAAGAATAATCGAAATAATTTAATGGCTTAAATAAATAAATAATAAATAAGAATAATCGAAATAATTCAATGGCTTAAATAAATAAAGAATAAATAAGAATAATTGAAAAAAATGTAATGGCTTAAATAAAGAATAAATAAGAATAATCGAAATAATTTAATTGTTTAAATAAATAAAGAATAAGTAAGAATAGTTTAAATAATTTATTGGCTTAAATAAATAAAGAATAAATAAAAATAATCGTAATAATGTATTCCTTAAATAAATGACGAATAAGTAAGAATAATTTAAATAATTTAATTGCTTAAATAAATAATAAATAAGTAAGAATAGTTTACATAATATAATGGCTTAAATAAATAAAGAATAAATAAGAATAATCGAAATAATTTAATGGCTTAATTAAATAAAGAATAAGTAAGAATAGTCGAAATAATTTAATGGCTTCAAGAAATAAAGTATAAATAAGAATAATCTAAATAATTTAATGGCTTAAATAAATAAAGAATAAATAAGAATTATCTAAATAATTTAATGGCTTAAATAAATAAAGATAAATAAGAATTATCTAAATAATTTAATGGCTTAAATAAATAAAGATAAATAAGAATAATCGAAATAATTTAATGGCTTAAATAAATAAAGAATAAATCAGAATAATTTAAATAATTTAATGGCTTAAATAAATAACGAATAAATAAGAATAATCGAAATAATTTAATGGCTTAAATAAATAAAGAATAAATAAGAATAATCGAAAATATTTTATGGCTTGAATAAAGAATAAATAAGTATAATCGAAATAAGTTAATGGCTTAAATAAATAAATAATAAATAAGAATAATCGAAATAATTCAATGGCTTAAATAAATAAAGAATAAATAAGAATTATCTAAATAATTTAATGGCTTAAATAAATAAAGAATAAATAAGAATTATCTAAATAATTTAATGGCTTAAATAAATAAAGATAAATAAGAATTATCTAAATAATTTAATGGCTTAAATAAATAAAGATAAATAAGAATTATCTAAATAATTTAATGGCTTAAATAAATAAAGATAAATAAGAATAATCGAAATAATTTAATGGCTTAAATAAATAAAGAATAAATCAGAATAATTTAAATAATTTAATGGCTTAAATAAATAACGAATAAATAAGAATAATCGAAATAATTTAATGGCTTGAATAAAGAATAAATAAGAATAATCGAAATAATTCAATGGCTTAAATAAATAAATAATAAATAAGAATTATCTAAATAATTTAATGGCTTAAATAAATAAAGAATAAATAAGAATTATCTAAATAATTTAATGGCTTAAATAAATAAAGATAAATAAGAATTATCAAAATAATTTAATGGCTTAAATAAATAAAAATAAATAAGAATTATCTAAATAATTTAATGGCTTAAATAAATAAAGATAAATAAGAATAATCGAAATAATTTAATGGCTTAAATAAATAAAGAATAAATCAGAATAATTTAAATAATTTAATGGCTTAAATAAATAAAGAATAAATAAGAATAATCGAAAATATTTTATGGCTTGAATAAAGAATAAATAAGAATAATCGAAATAATTTAATGGCTTAAATAAATAAATAATAAATAAGAATAATCGAAATAATTCAATGGCTTAAATAAATAAAGAATAAATAAGAATAATTGAAAAAAATGTAATGGCTTAAATAAAGAATAAATAAGAATAATCGAAATAATTTAATTGTTTAAATAAATAAAGAATAAGTAAGAATAGTTTACATAATATAATGGCTTAAATAAATAAAGAATAAATAAGAATAATCGAAATAATTTAATGGCTTAATTAAATAAAGAATAAGTAAGAATAGTCGAAATAATTTAATGGCTTCAAGAAATAAAGTATAAATAAGAATAATCTAAATAATTCAATGGCTTAAATAAATAAATAATAAATAAGAATTATCTAAATAATTTAATGGCTTAAATAAATAAAGAATAAATAAGAATTATCTAAATAATTTAATGGCTTAAATAAATAAAGAATAAATAAGAATTATCTAAATAATTTAATGGCTTAAATAAATAAAGAATAAATAAGAATTATCTAAATAATTGAATGGCTTAAATAAATAAAGAATAAATAAGAATTATCTAAATAATTTAATGGCTTAAATAAATAAAGATAAATAAGAATAATCGAAATAATTTAATGGCTTAAATAAATAAAGAATAAATCAGAATAATTTAAATAATTTAATGGCTTAAATAAATAAAGAATAAATAAGAATATCGAAAATATTTTATGGCTTGAATAAAGAATAAATAAGAATAATCGAAATAATTTAACGGCTTAAATAAATAAAGAATAAATAAGAATAATTTAAATAATTTAATGGCTTAAATAAATAACGAATAAATAAGAATAATGGAAATAATTTAATGGCTTAAAAAATAACGAATAAATAAGAATAGTCGAAATAATTTAATGGCTTAAAAAATAACGAATAAAAAAGAATAATTGAAATAATTTAATTGCTTGAATAAATAAAGAAGAAATAAGAATAATCAAAAAAATGTAATGGCTTAAATAAAGAATAAATAAGAATAATCGAAATAATTCAATGGCTTAAATAAATAAAGAAAAAATAAGAATAATCGAAATAATTTAATGGCTTAAATAAATAAATAATAAATAAGAATAATCAAAAAAATGTAATGGCTTAAATAAAGAATAAATAAGAATAATCGAAATAATTCAATGGCTTAAATAAATAAAAAAGAAATAAGAATAATCGAAATAATTTAATGGCTTAAATAAATAAAGAATAAATAAGAATAATCGAAATAATTCAATGGCTTAAATAAATAAAGAATAAGTAAGAATAGTCGAAATAATTTAATGGCTTCAAGAAATAAAGTATAAATAAGAATAATCTAAATAATTTAATGGCTTAAATAAATAAAGAATAAGTAAGAATTATCTAAATAATTTAATGGCTTAAATAAATAAAGAATAAGTAAGAAATATCTAAATAATTTAATGGCTTAAATAAATAAAGAATAAGTAAGAATTATCTAAATAATTTAATGGCTTAAATAAATAAAGAATAAGTAAGAATTATCTAAATAATTTAATGGCTTAAGTAAATAAAGATAAATAAGAATAATCGAAATACGTTAATGGCTTAAATTAATAAAGAATAAATAAGAATAATCGAAATAATTCAATGAACAATAAATAAATAAGAAAAATGGAAATAATTTAATGGCTTAAATAAATAAAGAATAAATAAGAATAATCGAAAATATTTTATGGCTTGAATAAAGAATAAATAAGAATAATCGAAAATATTTTATGGCTTGAATAAAGAATAAATAAGAATAATCGAAATATATATATATATATATATATATATATATATATATATATATATTTATATATATATATAATATATGTTAATTAATATTAATTATTTATTACCTACAGACAATACGATTACCTACGCAATCTTCAGTGCATAAGGCTAATTTCCGACGGTCGGCGGGCGCGAACTCCGATCACAAATCGCCACTGATTCGCAGTCAAAAGAATTACCCGTTGGCCACCACAAATTAGCTTGGAATTAAGGAGGAATTTAACTTTGTAAATACCAAGTCGGCGGGTATTTACAACAAGCAGCGAGTAGTGATCAACAATAACACACCGTGTTTGATCTCGCTAGTAGTACTGTTTGTTATTAAACTTTCTCAGAGTGCCCGGCCTTGGTAAAAAGGGCTTTGTATTATATTTATGAATAATAATTAATTATTTATTACCTACAGACATATATATATATATATATATATATATATATATATATATATATATATATATATATATATACGAGAAAGGAACCATGAGAGGAATCCGACGTAATGGGAAATGAAAAAGGAAAAAACCAAAAGATGTTTTTTTTATGTATTCATCAACGTTTCGTCTTTATTTGTAAGACTTCTTAAGGATGATAATTTTAAGAAAAATGCCATGCAAGTGCATAGAAATATTGGGTTGATGTACTTGCATGACATTTTTCTTAAAATTATCATCCTGAAGAAGTCTTACAAATAAAGACGAAACGTTGATGAATATATTAAAAAAACATCTTTTGGTTTTTCCTTTTTCATTTCCCATAAATATATATATATATATATATATATATATATATATATATATATATATATATATATAAATATATATATATATATATATATATATATATAAATATATATATATATATATATATATATATATATATATATAAATATATATATATATATATATATATATATATAAATATATATATATATATATAAATATATATATATATATATATATATATATATAAATATATATATATATATATATATATATATATATAAATATATATATATATATATATATATATATATATATATATATATATATATAAATATTTAATATTTAATATTTATTTTAAAAAATATTATTGTTTATCAGCCTCCCTTCCCACAAGGGCTGGGCACTTTCGAGTAGCTTTAATAACAAGCAGTACTAATAGCTATATGCGAGATCCGAACACCGTTTCGTAAGATCACTCTAAGCTGCCTGGTAAATGGCGGCCACGTGTCGCTATTTACAGTTAAAGTTACTCTATATTCACTAACTAATTGACGATGGCCCTTTGGTTAAGATCACCGACTACGAATCAGTGGCGATTTGTGTTCGGGGTTCGCGCCCAGTCGGGAATTAGTTCCTAGACTGAAGATGTCTCTAGGTATTTAAATATTTAATATTTATTTAAAAAAATATTATTGTATATATATATAGTCACTGTCGAGTTGCATCACTTTGCTTAGGCTCCGATGAACTTACTGCCCTTAAACTTCCCCCTGACTAGTAGCAAAATCACACCCCTTGATGCCGAAATATTTGTTTACTTTAATAGCTTCTTGACTTAAAAGCTGTTGGCATTTCCTCCTTTCTCTTTGATTTACCAACCGTACAAAACATGCAAAAAATATGTAAATGTAATGTGAACAAACATCTTGCTGCGCAACACCGCACTTAGGATGCCCCCCCCTTTAAGTCTGGCCCCTAATCAGAGTATTGATTTACTCCTCTCCAGGAGTTAGGCACAAGGGGTCTGAAATGCCAGCGCCCGAGAAGGTGAGCACTCTGGCCATTAAAGATTGCCTGGGCAGCCTCGTCGGTAGGGGCGCCTCAGGCAGTAAGCAATAAACTTACTCCTCCCCAAAGAGGGGAGGCGAAGCCTGGGAGGGTGGACCTCCTAGATCTGCACAGGACAGACCCATAGACCGGCGTAAATCAAGCCCCGAAGGCCAAGACAATACCAGTTTATGTGGTGCAGTATTATTTACTCCTCTCCAGGAGTTAGGCACAAGGCCAGTTTTATCCTACTCCCACAAGTAAGATGTGACCCAAGGACGGGTCGGAAAGTGGGGGTTGAAAAGCCAGCGCCCGAGAGGTGAGCACTCTGACCATCAAAAATTGCCTGGGCAGCCCCGTCGGCATTCTCCGGTAGGGGCGCCTCAGACAGTAAGCAATAAACTTACTCCTCTCCAAAGAGGGGAGGCGAAGCCTGGGAGGGTGGACCTCCTAGAACTGCACAGGACAGACCCATAGACCGGCGTAAATCAAGCCCCGAAGGCCAAGACAATACCAGTTTATGGGGTGCAGTATTATTTACTCCTCTCCAGGAGTTAGGCACAAGGCCAGTTTTATCTTACTCCCACAAGTAAGATGTGACCCAAGATCGGGTCGAGAAAGTGGGATTAGATAAGCCAGCGCTCGAGAGGTGAGCACTCTGGCCATTTAAAAATTGCCTGGGCAGCCCCGTCGGCATTCCCCGGTAGGGGCGCCTCAGACAGTAAGCAATAAACTTACTCCTCCCCAAAGAGGGAAGGCAAAGCCTGGGAGGGTGGACCTCCTAGAACTGAACAGGACAGGCGTGCAGTATCCATCGGAACAGATACTACACTTTGATCAATCAGAGTAGCCCCTTATGTGTCAGTGGTAATATGCCTTTTTCGGAGTGAAAAAAAGTTGTTTTTTTATTAAAAAAACAACAATTACTAAATGTATAATTATACGATGTATTCGAAGGCATTGGCGTTTCGTTTTCTTTTTTTTATATAAAACCTGCGACTTGAGGGCCTGCAAGGTTTTAATCAAGCAAGGTGTTATCTCTTTAAGATTTGAATTCGTCATTTCTATTACATTTTAATTCATCATTTCTATTACGTTTTTGATGATTCTTTTTCATTTTCTTGAAGTCCTACCTTCATCTTATCTTGTCACGTCCGTCCACCCATCAGCAAACCCCCTACCTGGGCACATCCCTTCTTAAATGCACCATTCCTTAATGAGCTCGACGCTAATGCCGCACATCTTTGAAACCTCACCGTCCATCGAGTGTATATTTATTTCTTTGACAAGGGATGTGGCTGGTTTCTGGTCGGAGGGTAGGTACACTAGGGAGGGTGGGTGTCGGTTTGTGCCGGTTCTGCCGGGGCTTCGGGGCTCTTTTGGATGGGTCGGCTTGTTCGGTAGAACTGGCTAGGTTGGGCTGGTTAAGGGCTTTCACCATTAGCACGTGGATGTGTGCGTGGTGGACGATCCGAATCTTGGGTTAACAACTACAGACAATTCCAAGAGAATTACACGGACGACCGGACACTCTCTAACATCATGTAAGAAAAACCGCACAAGCGTGAAATTCCCTCTTCGCCGGCATCGATCATTAGACTGTTGACAAGGGTCTTAAAGCCGATGCTGGATTCCTTCGCCCAGCTGTCAGCTGCGAAGCGATTGTTCCTGGCTTAATTATAAAGCCTTAGCGAAAATCCAGTTGTCAGCCGAATAACGGCCGTGTCTTCATCACATGAAAATGGCGCGTGTTTTAACGCGCGCTTCGTTCTTATTCTTAAAACGTACGCCAGAGAAATCCTCCTAACCCTAACCCTAAACCTAACCCTAACCATCACCTACACAAGTCGACAAAAGATCCTAGATGGATCCCGGCCCCCCGTTTAACTCGTGCACCAGCCAACTACCACCGACGAACTAACTAGGTTAAACTGACTTAATTAAAAAAAAAAAACACGTAATGGCTGACCCTGCGGTGTTTTATCGTTGGACGTATATGATGTTCTTTTCATTTTAATGGAAATCGCTCCAGACAAGGCATGATGCCACTTGATGTAAGGAGCTAACAAGAAAAAATATTATTATCGCAAAGACATGAGATGCCTATTGGCCTTAGTCTTGAAAAGGCAACGGCTATAAGTAGGAGGAAAACAGTCAGCAGGAAGAGAGTTCCATAAGTCTGCGACACTTGTAAACAAGCTACTGGAATAGGAAGCTGTATCACAATGATGCATCAAAACAGCGAATTGATGAAGATCACTAGACCAACGAGTAAAACGAGCTGAAACAAAAGAAGCAGGAATAGATCACACAATTCCGAAGAACACATTTATTAGGTACATTTTTAATGGAAATCGCACCAGACAAGGCATGACACCAGTTGATGTAATGAGCTAACAAGAACAAATATGATTATCGCAAAGACAGGGTTAGGTTTAGGGTTAGGAGTTATGGTTATGGGGTTGGAGTTAGGGTTAGGCTTAGAGTTGGGTTAGGGTTAGAGGTTAGGGGTTAGGGTTAGGGGTGAGTTAGGGTTAGGGTTAGAGTTGGGTTAGGGGTAGGGGTTGGAGTTATGGTTAGGGTTAGAGTTGGGTTAGAGTTAGAGTTGGGGTTAGGGTTGGGGTTAGGGTTAGGGTTAGGGGTTGGGGCTATAGATAGGGTTAGGGTTACAGGCATTTGTCTGGCCAGTAGAGTGAAACTGAGAGACTGATTGAAGAGGAAATAACACAGAAAATAAAAAAATTACTATTTATAAATAAAAAGTCACACGGAATAAAACAAACAATAAAATAAAAACACAGAAAATATATACAATCAAATTAGATAAGAAGTTAAAAGTAATAAAAATAATTTATAAGTCATATTTAAAGAATGCAAAGAAACACTTGGCTGAACTTTGGTGAATCTATTCGATTTTAGCGCCATTTGTCCGCATCGTTTAAACACTAATATTTCAGTGAAATGTTTTACCAATTTAAATCATACTTGTATTATTGACGAACAGATTAAACTCAAGTTTGAAAAAGTGACGTTCATTTAAAAAAATCAGCAACTATTGCGATTATCTACATCAAAAAATTGTGTTCAAAAAAAAAATTGTGTTAAAAAAAAAATTGCGTTAAAAAAAATGCGTTCAAAAAATTGCGTTTAAAAAAAATTGCGTTTTAAAAAATCGCGTTTAAAAAAAAATTGCGTTAAGAAAAATATTGCGTTAAAGAAATTGCATTAAAAAATGACATTAAAAAAATTGCGTTAAAAAAATATGCGTACAAAATATTGCGTTTAAAAATTGCGTTAAAAAAACTGCGTTAAGAAAAATATTGCGTTAAAAAAATTGCATTAAAAAAATTGCATTAAAAAAATTGCGTTCAAAAAATTGCGTTCAAAAAAATTGCGTTCAAAAATTGCGTTAAAAAAAATTGTGTTCATTAAAAAAATCAGCTAAAATTGCGTTCATTAAAAAATTGCATTCATTAAAAAATTGGGTTCATTAAAAAAAACTCAGCAAATATTGCGATTATCTATATGAATAAATGTGACAGTTTTTTTTCAATGATCAGTCCTATATTATCATCAACACGGGTTACTGCTATTTAAATTAATAAATACAACACAATACTTTGACAAACGGTATGTTACTGAAAAAAGACCCTTAAACAGAAATTTGAATCATAATTTGGATAACTATTTTTTAAACAGTCAAAAATAAATTAACGTTTGGCGTTATTCATTTGTAATTCTATTGTCTTATTTTACCTATAGTTTTGTAAATATTAACAGTAATTAAAATGATTTAATAATGAAAAAAAACACGAAAACCTTTTTTAAAATATGCTTATTAATTGTCAAGGAAGGTTGTCATGCTGACCCTATTTTAACAAGGTCATTTAAATGAAACTAGTATACATTAGCTAGCTAGAAAGAAATATATACCGATGCATAAGAGTTTATAGAGAGGGAATAGGTGATTGCTCTCTCACTCCCTCTCTTTTCCTCCCATACTATCTCCTTTCCCCACGCGCGCTCTCTCTCTCTTTTTCTCTTTCTTGCGATGCCAAATTTTCTTTTTTATTATTTTAAATAATCATCATGCATCATCGTTCAAGCGAATTGATTTATTCTTCTTATTTATTTTTTTCTTATTTAAAAGATAAAATTTTTTTATATAAAATTACCAAAATATCAATCTTTATCTATTTAAATGAATAAATGCGATCTGCATCTCGTCAAAAATAAATGTGCTATATATCTCGTCAAAAATAAATGTGCTATAAATCTCGTCAAAAATAAATGTGCTATAAATCCCGTCTAAAATAAATGTGCTATGAATCCCGTCAAAAATAAATGTGCTATAAATCTCGTCAAAAATAAATGTGCTATAAATCTCGTCAAAAATAAATGTGCTATAAATCCCGTCAAAAATAAATGTGCTATAAATCCCGTCTAAAATAAATGTGCTATGAATCTCGTCAAAAATAAATGTGCTATAAATCTCGTCAAAAATAAATGTGCTATATATCTCGTCAAAAATAAATGTGCTATAAATCCCGTCAAAAATAAATGTGCTATGAATCCCGTCAAAAATAAATGTGCTATATATCCCGTCAAAAATAAATGTGCTATAAATCTCGTAAAAATTAAATGTGCTATGAATCCCGTCAATAATAAATGTGCTATGAATCCCGTCAAAAATAAATGTGCATAATATCCCGTCAAAAATAAATGTGCTATATATCCCGTCAAAAATAAATGTGCTATAAATCCCGTCTAAAATAAATGTGCTATGAATCTCGTCAAAAATAAATGTGCTATAGAATCTCGTCAAAAATAAATGTGCTATATATCTCGTCAAAAATAAATGTGCTATAAATCCCGTCAAAAATAAATGTGCTATGAATCACGTCAAAAATAAATGTGCTATATATCCCGTCAAAAATAAATGTGTTATAAATCCCGTCAAAAATAAATGTGCTATAAATCGCATCTAAAATAAATGTGCTATGAATCCCGTAAAAAATAAATGTGCTATAAATCCCGTCAAAAATAAATGTGCTATAAATCCCGTCAAAAATAAATGTGCTATGAATCTCGTCAAAAGTAAATGTGCTATGAATCCCGTCAAAAATAAATGTGCTATAAATCCCGTCAAAAATAAATGTGCTATAAATCTCGTCAAAAATAAATGTGCTATGAATCCCGTCAACAATAAATGTGCTATGAATCCCGTCAAAAATAAATGTGCTATAAATCCCGTCAAAAATAAATGTGCTATAAATCTCGTCAAAAATAAATGTGCTATGAATCCCGTCAAAAATAAATGTGCTATAAATCTCGTCAAAAATAAATGTGCTATAAATCCCGTCAAAAATAAATGTGCTATGAATCTCGTCAAAAATAAATGTGCTATGAATCCCGTCAAAAATAAATGTGCTATAAATCTCGTCAAAAATAAATGTGCTATAAATCCCGTCAAAAATAAATGTGCTATGAATCTCGTCAAAAGTAAATGTGCTATAAATCTCGTAAAAATTAAATGTGCTATGAATCCCGTCAAAAATAAATGTGGTATGAATCCCGTCAAAAATAAACGTGCTATAAATCCCGTAAAAAATAAATCTGCTAAAAATCTCGTCAAAAATAAATGTGCTATATATCTCGTCAAACATAAATGTTCTATAAATCTCGTCAAAAATAAATGTGCTATGAATCTCGTCAAAAATAAATGTGCTATAAATCTCGTCAAAAATAAATGTGCTATAAATGTCGTCAAACATAAATGTGCTATGAATCTCGTCAAAAATAAATGTGCTATAAATCTCGTCAAAAATAAATGTGCTATAAATCTCGTAAAAATTAAATGTGCTATAACTACTGTAAAAAATAAATGTGCTATAACTACTGTCAAAAATAAATGTGCTATAAATCTCGTAAAAATTAAATGTGCTATAAATCTCGTCAAAAATAAAAGTGGTATGAATCCCGTCAAAAATAAACGTGCTATAAATCCCGTAAAAAATAAATGTGCTAAAAATCTCGTCAAAAATAAATGTGCTATAAATCTCGTCAAAAATAAATGTGCTATAAATCTCGTCAAAAATAAATGTGCTATAAATCTCGTCAAAAATAAATGTGCTATAAATCTCGTCAAAAATAATTGTGCTATAAATCTCGTCAAAAATAAATGTGCTATAAATCTCGTCAAAAATAAATGTGCTATTAATCTCGTCAAAAATAAATGTGCTTTAAATCTCGTCAAAAATAATTGTGCTATAAATCTTGTCAAAAATAAATGTGCTATAAATCTCGTCAAAAATAAATGTGCTATAAATCTCGTCAAAAATAAATGTGCTATAAATCTCGTCAAAAATAATTGTTCTATAAATCTCGTCAAAAATAAATGTGCTATAAATCTCGTCAAAAATAAATGTGCTATTAATCTCGTCAAAAATAAATGTGCTATAAATCTCGTCAAAAATAATTGTGCTATAAATCTTGTCAAAAATAAATGTGCTATAAATCTCGTCAAAAATAAATGTGCTATAAATCTCGTCAAAAATAAATGTGCTATAAATCTCGTCAAAAATAATTGTGCTATAAATCTTGTCAAAAATAAATGTGCTATTAATCTCGTCAAAAATAAATGTGCTATAAATCTCGTCAAAAATAAATGTGCTATAAATCTCGTCAAAAGTAAATGTGCTATAAATCTCGTCAAAAATAAATGTGCTATAAATCCCGTCAAAAATAAATGTGGTATGAATCCCGTCAAAAATAAATGTGCTATAAATCTTGTCAAAAATAAATGTGCTATAAATCCCGTCAAAAATAATTGTGCTATAAATCTCGTCAAAAATAAATGTGCTATAAATCTCGTCAAAAATAAATGTGCTATAAATCCCGTCAAAAATAAATGTGGTATGAATCCCGTCAAAAATAAATGTGCTATAAATCTTGTCAAAAATAATTGTGCTATAAATCTCGTCAAAAATAAATGTGCTATTAATCTCGTCAAAAATAAATGTGCTATAAATCTCGTCAAAAATAAATGTGCTATAAATCTCGTCAAAAATAAATGTGCTATAAATCTCGTCAAAAATAAATGTGCTATAAATCCCGTCAAAAATAAATGTGGTATGAATCCCGTCAAAAATAAATGTGCTATAAATCTTGTCAAAAATAAATGTGCTATAAATCCCGTCAAAAATAATTGTGCTGTAAATCTCGTCACAAATAGGGTATACATCACATCAAAATAGAGTATATATTTTAAGTTTTAAATTAGGTTATTCCCTCACCCCCACACACCTCTAAGGGTACACTTACAGATTTCGAAACACTTCCATTGTCTTCCGCAGTAAAGTTTACATAATAATACACTTTTCGATTTTATGTAGATTCTCTAACCTTTCTTTCTTTAGTTCATTCACAAAGATCACATACACACATACACGCAGACATTGAGTTTTGTATGTATAGAAGTAGATATATATATATATATATATCCGCCGGTGGCATGTGAACACTTCTGTTTTATCAGTGGTTTTCAGTTAATCCTATCATTCGTTTTACTATCCACAAAGTGGCGATGGAGCACTGTCACAATCAATTGCCAGACCAGTGCACTAACCCTTTCCCCAGAGCGAAAAGTCCATGGTTATCAACGTGAGCTTACCACGAAAGAACTGCTGTTAATTATTCGCACCTCATTGGTCCAGCCCGGGAAGGTAGGGCGATTAGACGGGAACTTGCGACAAGGTGATGTCCACGAGAGAGGTATGGAAATGATTACAATGACAGGCAGACATATTTTTTCTACTCATTTTTTGTTGTTGTCTTGTTTAGTCAAGAGAATGATGTTAGCCGAAGGAGATGACATAGTTCTCGTCTCTTCTTTTTTTATCTTTGTCGTACATTTGAGTTTTGTTATTTCTTACCTGCAGGTGCAATTGGAGATTTTTTGGGAACCAGCGACTCGAACAGAATATTATGTCTCGATCTTTAACTGTCAGCAATGAATATATAAATTATCTTTATATATATATATATATATATATATATATATATATATATATATATATATATATATATATATATATATATATATATATATTATTTATGTATATAATCTATATATATATATTATTTATATATATATATATTATTTATATATATTATTTATGTATTTATTTTGATACAGAAAAATTAGTACAACATTCATACCGTCGGTTTCAAGCACAGAAGGACTTAGCCATCCGGCTCTCTTCAGGTTCTGGTGTCATCTCCGTATATATATATATATATATATATATATATATATATATATATATATATATATGTATATATATATATATAAGGTTAATACAACAAAAGATATAAGAGGCAACTTACATCCGGATAAAAATAAAGTTAAATTGCTATAATATATATATATATATATATATATATATATATATATATATATATATATATATATATATATATATATATATATTTAAATTCCCGAAACAGATTTTCATGGTAAACAACTGATGATCCCTTAAAATAGTTTTAGAAATAAACTAATATAATAACTGTAAAAAATATATTGACTTACATGAGTGATTTTCCACTGGAAGACTTGGGATTATAAGTTTTTTTGTTTTTTTTTAAATATAGTTTTAATGGTTGAGAAACTTTCGAGACTATATATATATATATATATATATATATATATATATATATATATATATATATGAGAAAGGAAGTAATGAGAGTAACCGACATAGTGGGAAATAGAAAAAGGAAAAACCAAGATAGTTTTTATATATTCATCAACGTTTCGTTTTTATTGTAAGACATCCTCGAGATGATAATTTCAAGAAAAATGTCATGCAAGTAGATCGAAATATTGGGTTGACATGATAGGTTCCCATATATATATATATATATATATATATATATATATATATATATATATATATATATATATATAACTTTGTGAACCGGGTTTGCGTCTCCCGACCGTCTGAAATTGTTACTTTCCTGTACTGATGAGAGCAATAAGCTTGAAACGCTAGTGTCTGTTTGTATTAGTAATTAATATTTTATTCATAAATATTATACCAAACCCCTTTAAGAAATTAAAGTTGAGCACTCTCGATGATGTCAAAAATAACCTTAAAAAAAACTCTAATGCAAAGTTCCGAATACGTTCGTCGAACACTCTCGACTAGTCTTCTGTCTGTGCCCGCTTGCTTCTAAGTACATATAGATCTAAATTTCCCTTAATTACGTGACAGTTTCCGTTGGCCGAGTGGATATGGCGACTGCTTACAGATTCTAGGCTGACTCTGTGAACCGGGTTTGCGTCTCCCGACCGTCTGAAATTGTTACTTTCCTGCACTGATGAGAGCAATAAGCTTGAAACGCTAGCGTCTGTATGTATTAATAATTTTATATATATATATATATATATATATATATATATATATATATATATATATATATATATATATATATATATTCTAGCTGGCTTTGCCATCTTGCTATCGCTTCACAAAGTTCGCTACTTAAAATACTTGAACAAATGTTAAATAATAAACATTTAATTAATAAGTTTGTCGTATACATAGAACAATTTGATCTTTTCTATTTTTATTCTTTTTGAGTCTTTCTATTTTTATTCTTTTTGATTCTTCCTATTTTAATTCCTTTTGCTCCTTTATATTTCTATTCCTTCTGATCCTTTCAATTTTCATTCCTATTGATCCTTTTTATTTTCATTCCTTTCGATCCTTTCCATTTGTATTCCTTTTGTTCCTTTCTATTTTTATTCCTTTTGATCCTTTCTATTTGTATTCCTTTTGATCCATCCCATATTTATTACTTCTGATCCTTTCTATTTTTATTCGTTTTGATCCTTTCTATTTTTATTCCTTTTGATCATTTCTATTTTTATTCCTTTTGATCCTTTCTATTTTTATTCCTTTTGATCCTTTCTATTTTTATTCCTTTTGATCCTTTCCATTTTTATTCCTTTTGATCCTTTCTAT
This sequence comes from Sepiola atlantica, assembly GCA_963556195.1. Taxonomy (NCBI): domain Eukaryota; kingdom Metazoa; phylum Mollusca; class Cephalopoda; order Sepiida; family Sepiolidae; genus Sepiola; species Sepiola atlantica. The sequence continues at coordinate 55,763,713 of OY744551.1, read as the reverse complement.
TTTTATTCCTTTTGATCCTTTCTATTTTTATTACTTTTGATCCTTTCTATTTTTATTCGTTTTGATCCTTTCGTTTTTAATCCTTTTGATCCTTTCTATTTTTATTCCTTTTGATCCTTTCTATTTTTGTTCCTTTTGATCCTTTCCATTTTTATTCCTTTTGATCCTTTCTATTTTTATTCCTTTTGATCCTTTCTATTTTTATTCCTTTTGATCCTTTCTATTTTTATTCCTTTTGATCCTTTCCATTTTTATTCCTTTTGATCCTTTCTATTTTTATTCCTTTTGATCCTTTCTATTTTTATTCCTTTTGATCCTTTCTATTTTTATTCCTTTTGATCCTTTCTATTTTTATTACTTTTGATCCTTTCTATTTTTATTCGTTTTGATCCTTTCGTTTTTAATCCTTTTGATCCTTTCTATTTTTATTCCTTTTGATCCTTTCTATTTTTGTTCCTTTTGATCCGTTCCATTTTTATTCCTTTTGATCCTTTCTATTTTTATTCCTTTTGATCCTTTCTATTTTTATTCCTTTTGATCCTTTCTATTTTTATTCCTTTTGATCCTTTCCATTTTTATTCCTTTTGATCCTTTCTATTTTTATTCCTTTTGATCCTTTCTATTTTTATTCGTTTTGATCCTTTCGTTTTTAATCCTTTGGATCCTTTCTATTTTTGTTCCTTTTGATCCTTTCGTTTTTAATCCTTTTGATCCTTTCTATTTTTGTTCCTTTTGATCCTTTCTATTTTTATTCCTTTTGATCCTTTCCATTTTTATTCCTTTTGATCCTTTCTATTTTTATTCCTTTTGATCCTTTCCATTTTTATTCCTTTTGATCCTTTCTATTTTTATTCCTTTTGATCCTTTCTATTTTTATTCCTTTTGATCCTTTCCATTTTTATTCCTTTTGATCCTTTCTATTTTTATTCCTTTTGATCCTTTCTATTTTTATTCGTTTTGATCCTTTCTATTTTTATTCGTTTTGATCCTTTCGTTTTTAATCCTTTTGATCCTTTCTATTTTTGTTCGTTTTGATCCTTTCTATTTTTGTTCCTTTTGATCCTTTCCATTTTTATTCCTTTTGATCCTTTCTATTTTTATTCCTTTTGATCCTTTCTATTTTTATTCGTTTTGATCCTTTCCATTTTTATTCCTTTTGATCCTTTCTATTTTTATTCCTTTTGATCCTTTCTATTTTTATTAC
>OY744551.1:55700009-55752509 GCA_963556195.1 Sepiola atlantica | reverse complement strand
CGCATTTTTTGTGGGGTCCACCCTGTAATCCATAATGTCGCTTAGATAAACACATGTTTAGAGTCCCTTGCCTCCCCCATGAGGGCAGAGTTAGACACCAGTCCGGTTTGTAATGTGGGGAAGGTCAAGCTCATATTTAAAGTCTCTTGCCTCCCCTACGAGGGCAGAGTTAGACTCATTGTCGGTTTTTAATGTAGGGAAAATCCAGCTCATGTTTAGAGTCCCTTGCCTCCCCTACGAGGGTAGAGTTTGACACAAGGTCTGTTTTTAATGTGGGGAAGATCAAGCTCATGTTTAGTCCCTTGCCTCCCCCTACGAGGGCAGAGTTAGACACAAGGTCGGTTGTTAATGTGGGGAAAATCCAGCTCTCCAATAGTAGAAATCTCGATTGGGACAAATTTCTCGTTCATTGACCGAGGACAAACGATGAAATATACTATGAAAACAGATACTACACTCTTCTCCTAACAAAAAAGACAAAGAAAGTAATTAGTAAATTCATCCCGTAGTTCCTAGATACTGTATTGCATCATATGCGTTTTCATGATGCCACGAATCATTTCTTTTGTAGCAGCCATTATAAACACATGTTTAAAGTCATTATGACAATTCAGCTCGTAGTTCCAATATCTACTGCCATAATATATAACAACATTTCTTTTCTGTTTTGTTTTTTTCAGTTGAGACAAGATGCATTCTTACCAAAGAACAACCTGGATGTATTTTTAAGTCGCTGAAGCAATCATCCAATTTGGATGATCAATACCTACATCGAACACGAATCTTTCCTTATATTTCAAGGTAAGAAATTTCATATTCAAACTCTAAACTTCGATTCGCTTTTCTATCACATTTTTCTTTGGCACAGTGATGAGACATTCGACGATATGCAAAACTTGAAACCCTGTAAAAAATTTAAAAAAAAGTTTCTTCAAATCTACAAACTTTTCTCCAAATCTACAAACTTTTCTCCAAATCTACAAACTTTTGCTATCTGCACCATAGCGTCCGCTTTTGTCTTCGGCAATGGCTACTCAATACTGCTACCATTCTCCCTCTCGGCCATTTATTCCTTTATCCCCAACCTTTCCTGTTATTTCTTCTTCAATTTTCAAAGTGAAATGGAACAGGTAATATTTATTTATTATAAATACCACATTACCGAATTTTATCCTCTGACGAGAAGAGTTTTATCTTTGAAAAACCATGGTTTAAGGATGAGTGTAACTCTTTGCATCTGAACTTTCGATGTAATAAAATTTGTATCAATTTTAGGTAATTTTGTGTAATTTTATGCAATTTTTTATCTTCATCTTTCCTTCTTTAAATTGATTACTCTACTCAACGTATTGAGCTTTACTTTATCACGATAGATCACTTTAACGGTTATTTTTAATAATATATATATATATATATATTTATATGTAAAGATCAGTCAGCGCACATTTTATTTTTAATTAAAAAAAAAATTATTTGATAATTTTCTGAATATTTCAAATTACCCGCCTTTTCTTAAATTTAAAAGTAGATAGATCATATATAACACTCGACGGACTCATTTTTAAAAATTTGTAGCTAAGAAAATCTGACAAAATAAATGTGTTAGATTTTTTCAAAATTAATGAGATTTTTTAAAATTTAATTAATTAATTATGATAATTAATTAAATAAATTTTTTTAAAAATTCATTAATTTTGAAAAAATTTAACAAATTTATTTTGTCAGATTTTCTTAGCTACAAATTTTTTATTATTATTATTATTATTATTATTATTATTACTACTACTACTACAACTAGTAGTATTTATTTATTTATTTTCTTTAATTAGTTAATTTTGGGGGATCTTTTACGACGCTCAGCAGAGTAAAATCGCTAAAAAAACAAATATACAACAAGTAAAAGTAACTGTAAGCTGTAAAAGTTAGTTTCAAACTTGCATGTGCTATTTGTTTGTATTTTAAACCCGTTTGAAGTGCTATTTATTAGAAATTTAAGTTCGACAGACGGTCAGCGAAGAAATCAAAATGGTCGCTTTACGTAATAATATCGAGGGACTGGCCGCCATTTTTCTTTGAGAAAGTAGATGTTTTAAAAAACAAGAAATTTTTTTTAACATCTAATAAAAAGCCATTTATACTACGTAAAAATACAAACAAATTACATAGGTAAGTAGAAAAATGTCTATTCTAGACTTTACTTGTTGCAAATTTATGTTTTTAAACTCTTTCTCGTTCTGTTTTTGGACCCCGTTCGCGCCTCTGCTGAGCGTCGTAACATATACCCTAATTTTTTTATTTAATTATTTTTTTATTTTTTTATTAATATTTCAAATTACTCGCATTTCCCTGAATTTAGAAGTATCTCGTTTCTGTAAGAAGTGACCGCTCAGCCTCATCCAATGAAAATGTCCGTTGGTTTTCGCTTTTTTTTTTATTTAATGCTGCGGCCCGTTTATGCCGGGTTTCGTTGGAGTTATCTTTCGAGCGGCCATCTTGCGGTAAGCCATTAGTCTTTCTTCCTCTCGTACAACCGCTAAAACTATTTTAATAACTAATTTTGCTTAATTTCGAAAAAAAAAAAAAAGACACTCGTATAGAATTATTGGGAATCTTTTACAATGATCAGCACAGTTGCGAACGGGGTCCAAAAAAAGAACGAGAAAGGGTTTAAAAACATAAATTTGCAACAAGTAGACTTATGTCTAGAATAGACATTTTTCTACTTACCTATGTAATTTGTTTGTATTTTTACGTAGTATAAATGGCTTTTTATTAGATGTTAAAAAAAAATTTCTTGTTTTTTTTTTTTACATCAAATTTGGCAAAGAAAAATGGCCGCCAGTCCCTCTATATTATTACGTAAATCGGCCATTTTGATTTCTTCGCTGATCGTGTGTCGAACTTAAATTTCTAATAAATAGCACTTCAAACGGGTTTAAAATACAAACAAATAGCACATGCAAGTTTGAAACTAACTTTTACAGCTTACAGTTACTTTTATTTGTTGTATATTTGTTTTGTTTTTTAGCGTTTTTACTCTGCTGAGCGTCGTAAAAGATCCTCGAATTATTTTTAATTGTAGAATAGGGACTCTTGAAAACGTCTTATTTCGCTCGTTTTTCTTGAACAGTTGGATAAATGACATATACTGTGTTTTCATCTGATTAAGAACAACAGGTAAAAGAAAAAAAGAACAGTTTATTCACTTTCATTGATGCTGCTTTACGCTGATATGGAATATAGAGGAAAAAGTAGCGGTACTGATATCGATCCCGAACCAGCTTTCGTGATGTTCGACTCTGAATCGTTCGGCTGTCCTCCGCAGACGGCCGAGTGTTGACGAGCTGATTGGTCGAGAGATACTGAGCGATTAGCCAAGCTGTGCTCAGTGCAAAAGAAAACATGGAACAGTGAGCAAGTAAAAAGAAATAATAAAAGTAAAAAAATATGTCGTGATAAAAGTAATTTCGGTATGTTTTTTTTTGTTGTTTTTTTTTCTTCAAAAAAAATCCTTGTAAATGAAGATACAGTATTCATTTTATAACAGTAACCTCGCTATGTTTTTTTTCCTGTTGTTTCTTCAAAAAAATTCCTTACCCTAAAGCCTAACCCTAACAAACAAAAAACAAGCAAAACATTATTATCATAGGACGCAGCACCGTATCAAAATTGTCGTCTGGTACAAATCGGCTCGTTAACACTCGGCTCGTCAACACTCGGTCGTTTGCGTAGGGCAGCCGAACGATTCCGAGTCGAACGTCACGACAACTGGTTCGGGATCGATAAGAGCACCAAAGTAGCAATATGAAACATGAGTAATGTTTTTCAGTATGACCCCCCCCCCCCATCTCACCAAAAAAAAAAAATTTAGAGACATTTGTTAGCCATTTTTGTGTTCGTGTTTCGATAAGTCAGATTTTGTAGAAATAAAATTTTGGAAAAAAAAAAAAAAAAAAAAAAAATTGACAAAGTTTCTAGCACATACAGATCGGTAGGTAATAAAGGGTACTGTTTCGTAATCGTCACCCATAGATTTTACTGGCGGTGTTTTAGAATCAATTCTTAACATGTGGAGGGGTGGCTTCGGTAACATTCGGAACGGCGTACTTGCTTCGTTTTTCTCCATTTCGTAGCAGCTTTCGTTATCCATACGTCACGCCAGTAAAATCTATGGTTGACGTTTCCGAAACAGAACCTAATAAAATCCCACTGTGTTTGATATTAATTGTTTGTTTTTTTGTTTTTTTGGTGCATCTCCGGTTTAGCGGATACTTTCGAAAAAAAAAAAAATCCAGATGAAGGGAGACATTTTAAAAAAATAAAATAGTAAAAAAAACTGATGAATATCTGTTTGATGTACGTACCTGTCACGGGCTGAATATATCCTATTCCAAAAATCACGTAAATTCATCAAGTAGTTTTTTTTTTGTATAAAACAAAATAAAATTTTACCGATGTACGAAGAGGAAGTGTAAATATGACAGCCATTTTGAATTTATTCAAAGGGAGATAAGCGTAAATCATTTACAGGTATCCCCTTTTGAATAATCCACAAAATGGCTGTCATATTCGCACTTCGCTAAAATTTAATTTTCTTTTATAAAAAAAAATCTAGTTAATTTGCATGATTTTTGGTATAGGATATATTCAGCCCGTGACAGGGACACACATACAAACAGATATTCCTCAGTTTTTTTACTATTTTATTTTTTTTAAAATGTCTCCCTTCATCTGGATTTTTGTTGGTTTTTTTTTCGAAAGTATCCGCTAAACCGGAGATGCACCCCCCCCCCCAAAAAAAAAACAATTTATATCAAACACAGTGACAGGGACGTACATCAAACAGATATTTCTCAGTTTATTTTATTTTGAATTCGTATGTTTTAGTGTCGTCTGCCTTTTTACATTATTTCTTAAGGGGGGTGAAATTAAACCGTGTCTGATATTTTCGGTCTGTTTCGTTAATAACAATCGGAAACATTCGTGTCGATATGGCTCCTGTTTTTTCGAAGCTCCGGTTTTTTTGTTTTTTTTTCAGTTAACTTGATATGCAAGAACAGCCTTTTGGCTAAGATCAAAGTGTAGTATCTGTTCCGATGGATACTACACCCCATGGACTGGATCTGTTCCGATGGATACTACACCCCATGGACTGGTATTGTCTTGGTCTTCGGGGCTTAATTTACGCCGGTCTATGGGTCTGTCCTGTGCAGTTCTAGGAGGTCCACCCTCCCAGGCTTCGCCTCCCCTCTTTGGGGAGGAGTAAGTTTATTGCTTACTGCCTGAAGCGCCCCTGCCGGGGAATGCCGACGGGGATGCCCAGGCAATTTTTAAATGGCCAGAGTACTCACCTCTCGAGCGCTGGCTTATCTAATCCCACTTTCCCGACCTTGTGTCATATCTTACCTTGTGGGAGGTAGATAAATAAAGCCTTTTGGCTAAGATCAAAGTGTAGTATCTGTTCCGATGGATACTGCACCCCATAGACTGGTATTGTCTTGGCCTTCGGGGCTTAATTTACGCCGGTCTATGGGTCTGTCCTGTGCAGTTCTAGGAGGTCCACCCTCCCAGGCTTCGCCTCCCCTCTTTGGGGAGGAGTAAGTTTATTGCTTACTGCCTGAGGCGCCCCTACCGGAGAATGCCGACGGGGCTGCCCAGGCAATTTTTGATGGTCAGAGTGCTCACCTCTCGGGCGCTGGCTTTTCAACCCCCACTTTCCGACCCAACCTTGGGTCACATCTTACTTGTGGGAGTAGGATTAAACTGGCCTTGTGCCTAACTCCTTGAGAGGAGTAAATAATACAACATAATAAACCTGGCGTAGACGCGTACATCAACTATTAAAAAACAAAAAACTACGGACTAAAAAAAAAAGGGGACTAAAATAAATAATCCCCTCCGGGGAAACGAACGGAATCAAATTTGACGACAATGGCGGGCAAATCTTTAGTTACGGTCTAATCCCGTTTTTTTTATTTGTTTTCTTTTTAAGCCGAAATCCCCACACCGATCTGAATAAAAAAAAAACTGAAGTGGCAACGGTTTACTGGGCAAAATGGACACCTTTTATGGCCTGGGTTTTAAAAGGGATTGAAATGTGGTCGATGCGAGTCGAATATCAATTTGAAGCCTTTGTTGAAAGGTAAATTAGTTTATTTAGAAGCGCCCTCTACAGGCGAGATAAGAGTTTATTAGGCGATTTATTTATTTGGCTGTACGGCTTCTCCTACATTTATATACTTACGGTTGTATTATACTCAGCAAGATATTTTTTTGTGTTATGTATAGGTATTTCTAGAAAGTTTGAACAGAACTGTTTAAAAAAAAAAATGGACGCTCGATCCTATTGAGTGGGCGAGGCCTACAGGAGGGGGGATAGGATATCCAAACGGAGCAGAGTCGGACTAGCGTATTTTGGGTTGGGGGAGAGAGGTAGTACAGATACCTATGTATTAGGTTCTGCCTTTGCCCTTTGGCCAAGATCAAAGTGTAGTATCTGTTCCGATGGATACTGCACCCCATAGACTGGTATTGCCTTGGCCTTCGGGGCTTGATTTAAGCCGGTCTATGGGACAGTCCTGTGCAGTTCTAGGAGGTCCACCCTCCCAACCTTTGCCTCCCCTCTTTAAGGAGGAGTAAGTTTATTGCTTACTGGCTGAGGCGCCCCTACCGGGAAATGCCGACGGGACTGCCCAGGCAATTTTTAAATGGCCAGAGTGCTCACCTTCTCGGGCGCTGGCTTTTTTAATCCCACTTTCCCGACCTTGTGTCACATCTTACCTTGTGGGGGTAGATAAATCCTTTCTCCATTTTCTTGGCCCTTTGGCCCAGATCAATGTGTAGTATCTGTTCCGATGGATGGTACCAGCCCCTGAACCGGTACCGTCTTGCCCTTCGGGGCTTGATTCCGCCGGTCTGTGGGTTTGTCCTGTGCAGTTCTAGGAGGTCCACCTTTCCAGGTTTTGCCTTCTCACCCTTTGAGAAGGGGTTAGTTTATTGCTAATCGCCCGAGGCGCCCCTACCGGGAAATGCCGACGGGGCAACCCAGGTAAATTTTAAAGGGTCATAAGTACTCTTACTCTAGGGTACTGACTTATCAAATCTCACTTTCCGACCTTGGGTCACATTTTACTTGCGGGAGGCGAACATTGGCAGTGGTCAACAGGGTGAACAGCGGCGGTTAATAAAAGTTAGGTGAACATTGGCGTCGCCATTACCTGTTCAATGGTGAACAGTGGCGATCGCAATTTTCCGGCGAACACCGACGGACTCTCTTACGGGTCGGACACTCTCTTACGGGTCGGACACTCTCTTACGGGTCAGGCTTTTTCAACTAGTTTTTCCACTTAAAGTAGTGGATATGGACAGACTTTTACGATGCTGAAGGAACTTCAAAACTGAGGAGTTAATTCGAATTCACACGTCAACCCCTCAACGAGATCGACAGACTCTCTTGCGTGTGGGTGGCCATTTGATAGTGGCGAAGTGGTTAGCGACACGAGCTGAAAACCTGGGTGTGGCAAGTTCGAATCCAGTTCGTTCCACAGAAACACTTTCATCAAACCTACATCTAACCTTGTGTCTCACCGCCTAGAAAAGAGATAAAATTTTTAAAAAGTATAAGTTTTTCAGGTACTTCTACAGAATTTGAACAAAACAGACTTTTGCCGAAACAGATTTACGTAAAAAGCCGGAAACCACCGAAGCGTTTATCCAATCGAAAGCCGAGAAAAAAATAATGGCAGGAGACAAATAAAGCCAACGACAAATGTAAATTAGTCAAGTAGGAAATGATTTTTATGGAACGAAATGAAATTCAGGCCAGCGGACGACTGGCTGACTGTTATCTAACGGTGCTTTTATCGATCCCGAACCTGCTTTCGTGACGTTCGACTCGAAAGCGTTCGGCTGTTTTACGCAAACGCCCGAGAGTTGTCGAGCCGATTTGTACCAGACGACATTTTTGATACGGTGTTGCGTCCTATGATAATAATGTTTTGTTCGGGATCGATATCAGTACCTATCTAACTGAACCCTAACCCTAAATTATGTACTAATTGATTTGTGTCGTTGACCGAGCCCCCCCCTGCGTTTTTGTAAATAATTAAAAATTTTCTCGGCAAAAAAAGATTATATAAAAGTGGCTTTATCGTTTATCATTGCCCGAAATATACCCTTCGGTACTTATGCAGATTAGGACCCACCCTAACGGTAAACCTAACCCGAACCGAGGGCCATGTCGATTTTTTTGATTTTTGATTTTTTTATTTAAAAAATTTTTTTTTTTTTTTTAACAAAGTTCACCCCAAACAAGGCAGGCCGCCACTGTAGACGTAAGGGGCTACTGAGAAAAAAGAAAAGGGAGAAGATTGGGGGGGGGGGGGTTCCAACCTAAATTGGGATCTGCGCAGCGAGATGTCTGTTTACATTAGTTTTAAATTTCTGCATGTCTGTACTGTCGGGGAAATAGGGGCAGGGAGGGAGTTCCAGGGGCCAGCAGCACGAGGAAATAAGCTATTTGAGTAGAAGGCTCTCCGACATCTGGGAGCCTCCACGGTGAATGAATGAGATTTAGTTGATTGTCGAGTTAGTCTAGTGAATTCACGTCTAGGGGGCACCAGAGTAGCCAATGCATCGGAGCATAATCCATTGAAGTATTTGTAAAACAAGCACAAGGATGCCACATTGCGGCGATGAGACAAGGACTGGAGCTTGGCTGACAGTGAGGGACCTATTAGGTTGGCGATTCTTTTTTTGGCTTGGGTCCTAATCTGCATAAGTATCAAGCCTTCTTCATAAAGAAAAATACATCGGTATCTTTTCCTTTTCATTTTTTACTGTTTCCCGACGGCTCGATTTGAGTCGGGTTCTTTCGGCTGTTTACGTTAATCGGTTTCGACAAAAGTCGGTTTTCTTCGGTTTAAAATCTTTTAGAAGTATCGATTTTCGTAAATACATACTTACAGGGAATATTATGAAACATGATCTCGTTACATTGGAAGTTGGAGAAAATTGTTATGTTGGCCATCCGTAACTATAACACGTCTAATATTAAGGATGGGACGTAATGGGTGAACATTTCAGATTCATGCGAGTAGTATTTTTTGTGTTCATTTATACATAAATAACACTAAACAATCAAACATTTTGAACATTTTGCAAAATTCAAAAGGTGCAGGCCACTAGTTTTTGGCTATTTTACAGTCATGAAAACCCTTACACAGCCTTAAAATGGTCCTAAATTACAGTACTATATCAGATTTAACCATCTATATCCATTCATAGCTTTTGAGGGTGTTTTAGGACCTGCAATGTCGCATGAAACCACTTTTTCACCGAAAAATGATGGATTTTGAGTCCCGTGGAGCCCTAACGGCTATTTTTGGCCTGCACCTGAATTTTGCAAAATTTTCAAAATGTTTGATTGTTTAGTGTTATTTATGTATAAATGAACACAAACACATACTACTCGCATGAATCTGAAATTTTCACCCATTACGTCCCACCCCTACAATATCCTAAATACATAACGGGCACTTCTGCAGTTTACAGACCGGGCTGAAATAATACCGTTATTATTTAGAAAGACATTCTTAAGATGGAAAAGGGAAGGCTTTATTAATTATTCTGTACTTTCACTTAACAATTTAATAAACAAGATACCGTAAAAATTAAATTTAACTTTAAAATCCTATTTAAAAAAAAAGCCCGGTCCGTAAACTGCATAAGCACCACATAGAGCTTATTATTAAACTGAACTCGTGTCATGGGAAGATGAAAACTATTCTATTATTTTTGGCCAAAAGATTTTTATATCTAAGTGTTTTGCCGCCTTTCGCTTACCTTTTTGTTTGGAGTTCGCTTTGTAAGGAGCAGTTTTTGTTTCCATGTTGTGGTCATCTTGAGTGGACCACAAGTACGGCAGCCTCCAGTTGTTGTTTGTTTGTTTTTTTCAAAAAGACGCCACAAAGGAAAGAATACTGCGATAAAAGAACAAAGTGTTTTGATATTTAGTTCTAAAAAAAATGGAAACAGTGAAGCACTTTATTTTATGGTACATTAGACAGAGAAAAATAAAAACGACAAATCCATTTTTTTTGCATGCGCGAAGAAGGCGAATTTTATCATTGACTGCGCATAAAGATGGCAGAGAGGACACGAAATGGCGGATAATAAGAATATAAAAGGATTGTTTAGGAAACAACTAATAATATCAGAGGGAAGAAGTGCGGTCGAAATCCCGTCTAAGCTCACAAACACAAAAAAAAAATAACTAGATGTGTATTGTTGATAAAAAGAAACTGAGAAAAAGGCGAAAGGTATAGCCTTAAAATAGATGGAAGGGAAATATCATGTCCTTGAAGTAAAGGTCGCCTTCAAAAAGGTTGGGTGTTTTTTTTCGCTTTTGGGGCGGGAAGAATTCGTCGTTTATCAATCGTTGAACTGCAAATAATGTTTGTTTTCGGGTTGAAATGCTAGATGAAGTACAAATAACTAGAAGAGATGAGAAGATGTGCGCTTACATGGACGGACAAGGCGGAATCACTTACAAACCAAATAAACAAAAGAGAAACTGGCACTTCTGCTGTATATGTTTAGCAGCACATTTTCTTTCCTTTTCCTAAAAATAAGGGGAGATAATTTAACCGGAAGTGATTTTTTATTTTTTTATTGTATAAATTTAAAAAAAAAAAAAAAAAAAGGCAACGCTCATTTCTTTTCGGGTATAATTTAACAGTTAACAACTTTTTTTTATGAATTAAAAATTTCTGAAAAGTCAACAATGATTTTTTTTTATTATAATTGAAAATGTTTGATTGGTGGGGTTTTTTATTATTATAATTGAAAAGTTTTTAATCGGTGAATGTAATCCACTTACGGTGAATTCTGAGTGAATGGTACTTGGAGGAAAAAAAATGGAACTCTTCAATTTCGATTTCTAAATCGGCAGCTGCTAAACATATACAGCAGAAGTGCCGAGAAACTATATAAATATAAACGAAAGAAAACCATAAAAAAACAGTTAACAGCATGTGTTTAAATGTTAACAGTTAACAGCATGTGTTTAAATGTTAACAGTTAACAACATGTGTTTAAATGTTAACAATTAACAGCATGTGTTTAAATGTTAACAGTTAACAGCATGTGTTTAAATGTTAACAGTTAACAGCATGTGTTTAAATGTTAACAATTAACAGCATGTGTTTAAATGTTAACAATTAACAGCATGTGTTTAAATGTTTTTTTTAAATACAAGTATGAGATTACTGATTTTCGTTTTATCTTCAGGTTTAGAGATTCAAATTCAGAATTAACAGACAATCCCCAACTCTATAAAAAAAAATCAAGGTGCTTCTACAGAATTTGAACCGAACCTAACTGACTTTTGTCGAACTAAACCTAAAACTTAAAGTTAGACTTTAAAAAAAAAATCGGTTCAAATTCTGTAGAAGTACCAATATCAATCTGTATTTATTTGTGTATAAATAAATATATATTCACCCCCGTCACACAGTAGTTAGCGAGTAAACAAAAAATCGCCCTGGTGATACCAGATCAGGCTGCCCTGTGGCTCCCTGAGACGAAATTCACCTACATTGACGTTTTTTCTTTTTTGTAAAACTTAATTATGTTCTACAAAAACAAAAACAACAGCCCCTCTCCCTTTCTCCCTCCCCTTATTTTATTTTTAGAACTTGAAGCATAAATCTTTTACTATAATGACCAGATTCGGCATTAAATAACCCAAAAAGGGTTGATATGCCGTAAAACAAAACTACCAAACCAAACCAAAAACTCGCGAAAAAAAAAATATTTCAAGAGTTTAGAAGAGATAAAGTATATAGCAGGACAAACAACTGTATCAAAGGGGGTTAGTTTATTGCTAATCGCCTGAGGCGCCCCTATCTGGGAATGCCGACGGGGCTGTCCATGCATTTTTTTTTTAGTTTGAGTGCTCCGCTTCTTGCGTGGATGCTACTAGGTCAGGCTGTCTGAAAATACTGGCTTCTTGATTTAAAATGCACCAAACATTGATGTTATTGTTTTTTCCTTTCCCTTTACAAAACTCAATCATGTTCTGCAAAGTCAAAAACAAAAACATTTTTTCCTCTACAAAACAACCAAACCAAACAGATGAATACATATTTGAAGATATAAAGAACTTGAAGCATACAAACTTTTACCAAAATGGCTGGATTTGGCATTGAATAACCCGAAAAGGGTTGATATGCCGTAAAGCCAAACCAAAAACCATGATTAAACATTTGAACATATAAAGAGCTTGAAGAATGAAAACCTTCACCAAAATTACCATATTCGGTATCAACCCGAAAAGTGTTGATATGCTGTAAAACAAAACAACCAAAGCAAACAGATAAATACATATTTGAAGATATAAAGAACTTGAAGCATAAAAACTTTTACCAAAATGGCTGGATTTGGCATTGAATAACCCGAAAAGGGTTGATATGCCGTAAAGCCAAACCAAAAACCATGATTAAACATTTGAACATATAAAGAACTTGAAGAATGAAAACCGTCACCAAAATTACCATATTCGGTATCAAATAACCCGAAAAGTGTTGGTAAAACAAAACAACCAAAGCAAACCACTGGGGACGTTAGCAACCTCTCCGTGATCCTATACTATGCTCGTAAGACAAGTAAAAGTAAGAGTGTTAATGACATGTTAAGCCTCTACCTTTCCCTCTCTATTCCTGTAGCTTAATATTTTCTTTTTCTTTTCTTTCGTTTCCTTTTTACTTTTTAAGAAAAGCAGACCCCATTATATTATTGTACCACCTTTATTAGAAGTGAAATATACTTACATAAGTATTCTCGTTTATGTAATCTCAAGTCTTTTTGCTCTGATTTCAATGGTGCTACCAGATCAGGCTGTCTGAAAATAGTAGCTTCCTGACCTAAAAAAATGCACCAAACATTGATGTTATTGGATTTTGTTCCTTTCCCTTTGTCAAACTCAATCATGTTCTGCAAAGCCAAAAACAAAACAAAGATTTTCCTATACAAAATATCTAAAACAAACACCAGAAATAAATATTTTGATAATAAACTTGAAGCATAAAGACTTTTACCAAAATGACCGGATTTGGCATTAAATAACACGAAAAGGGTTGATATGCCATAAAACAAAAAACCCAAAGCAAACACGATTGATAAACATTTGAAGATATAAAGAACTTGAAGCATAAAACTTTTACCAAAATGGCTGGATTTGGCATTGAATAACACGAAAAGGGTTGATATGCCATAAAACAAAAAAACCAAAGCAAACACGATGAATAAATATTTGAAGATATAAAGAACTTGAAGCATAAAACTTTTACCAAAATGACCGGATTTGGCATTAAATAACCTGAAAAGGGTTGATATGCCATAAAACAAAAAAAACAAAGCAAACACGATGAATAAATATTTGAAGATATAAAGAACTTGAAGCATAAAACTTTTACCAAAATGGCTGGATTTGGCATTGAATAACACGAAAAGGGATGATATGTCGTAGAACAAAACAACCAAACACCCCGCTTTTTGGGCACTGGCTTTTTCTTTCAAACCAACCTACCGCCATTATGTCACATCTTCCTGCAGTAGGAGAGAAGTAGGGTATCTTTTAGAATGACGGGGTCCAGAAAACGAACGAGAACGGGGTTATAAAAATAAATATGCAACAAGTGAGTTCAACCTACGTCGAGAAGAGATATTTGTCTACTTACCTATGATATTTGTTTGTATTTTTACGTACTATAAATGGGTATTTATTGGATGTAAAAAAAAATTCTTGTTCATTTTTTACTCGTTTCTTGTTTTAGACAAAATGGCGTCTTCTGCTCACTTCCTTACGAGCAAGCGCCATTTTTTTTGCAAGTTCGTGTGACAAAACTATTGATTTCTAATGAATAGCAGTTGAAACGGTTTAAAAATACAAACAAATATCACAGGTCAGTTTTAAATTAACTTTTATCGACGACAGTTACTTTTATTTGTTGTATATTTGTTTTTTTGAGCGTTTTCAGCGTACTGATTATTCTCAAAGATACTCGAGAAGTAAATACTAATCCTTCACAACCGAGGACAGAAACGATTGTGTTGCACTAGAACAGATACTACACTTTGTTCCTACCCAAAAATCAATATCGCTCGAGATAAAAAAAAGACACCTTAAGAATAAAAATTATATTTCAATCGATATTGCATTTATTAATATCAGTTGATTAAATAGTGTAGACTATACTCTCAAGCCTTGGTTGAGCAATTAGCGTAGAAGGAAGTCTCCAAAATAATACTCGTCCTTCTATCCATATGTTGGAATTGTTTCCAGTCGTCCTGGACTTCTTGTCAATGGACTCAGGCATGCCGGATTAGGAGAAGTGTGATTGTGAAAACATTAATAAATACACTATCGGGGATGGTGCTACCATATCAGGGTGTCTGAAAATATCGGCTTCCTGATCCAAAATGCACCAAACATTGATGTTTTATTTTTCTCTTTGCGAAACTCAATCATGTTCTGCAAAATCCAAAACAAAAAACAATTTCCCCTCCCTCCCCTCCTACCTCCCTCCTATCCCCCCTTCCTCCCCTCCTACCTCCCCTTATTTTCCCTTCCCTCTTTTCACTCAATCAAACGCCATGAATAAATATTTGAAGATATAAAGAACTTGAAGCATAACAACTTTTACCAAAATGACCAGATTCAGCATTAAATACACCGAAAAGGGTTGATATGCCGTAAAACAAAACAACCAAATCAAATACGATTGATAAATATTTGAAGATATAAAGAACTTGAAGCATAAAAACTTTTCACCAAAATGACCTGATTCAGCATTAAATACCCCGAAAAGGGTTGATATGCCGTAAAACAAAACAATCAAACCAAACACGATTTATAAATATTTGAAGATATAAATAACTTGAAGCATAACATCTTTTCAACATACCACAACAAATGTTTCGGCATTAAATGACCCATAATAGGTTGATATGCCGTAAAGAAAACAAACCGAACCTCTATAGGGACTATCCATTGTCTCGCGATACTCGAAACGGGCCTTTCGGATAACAATTATATATTATTTCAGTCGATATTGCATTGAATGACATCAGCGCTCTGATTGAAATAGAGAAACAAAAAACAATATATCTCTCTTCATAGATGTTTATATATTTTGTTTTGATCTAGGACGGAAGCGGAAGTAACGCTTACTCATACCTCAAAACGATATCTTTCGTGATTCCATCGACAACGATTCGGTTCTGTGTTTCTTCAAGCGTTTTCCGCCTGTCTCTTACTGCCCTAACCCTAACCCTCACCCTAACCCGTCTCTTACTGTCCTAACCCTAACCCTTTTTTTTCTCTCTGTCCGTCTTCCTCTCCTTCGGTGTAATGTACTAACTTCCGGTTTCTATTTATGCCGGTCTCACTTCGATCGTCCACCAAATCTATAACCATTTCACACAAGAGTAAACACTACCAAAATACACAATTCCATGTTATTGATATGAGATCGATCAAAATGCGTGAAAACAAAGAAACACTTACCCCCATCTGTGTTTGGCCCTCAAATAAGGAGCACTTTTAATAAGTGACGTCAGAAGTGAATGATCGGAAGTTGGTAAATAAGGTATCGAAATTCGATATGACAAATAGTCGGCTAAAAAACATTTATCATATATATATATATATATATGAAGGAGAGTGGAAAGGAATTAGAGAAAGCAAAAGCCAAATCAAAATTCAATTCAAAAGTTCAAAGCAAGGTATATTCCGCAAAAAGGCAATTTATTCAAGTTAAATTTTCCTTAAGCCAGGCTTTTCAAAGATCAAAATCTTATCATCAGAGGAAGTCGCTGGGATAGATAAGTTGGCAACTTCCTCTGATGATAAGATTTTGATCTTTGAAAAGCCTGGCTTAAGGAAAATTTAACTTGAATAAATTGCCTTTTTGCGGAATATACCTTGCTTTGAACTTTTGAATTGAATTTTGATTTGGCTTTTGCTTTCTCTAATTCCTTTCCACTCTCCTTCATTTCTACCTGCTCTATCCTGGATATTGAGCTGTATACTCTTCACAATAGGGTTTTACCTTTCCTAAAAGTTCGCTTTT
Source organism: Sepiola atlantica (assembly GCA_963556195.1). Lineage (NCBI taxonomy): Eukaryota > Metazoa > Mollusca > Cephalopoda > Sepiida > Sepiolidae > Sepiola > Sepiola atlantica. Next base: position 55,736,376 of record OY744551.1, on the reverse strand, counting down.
AGTACACCTCTTTATATATATATATATATATATATATATATATATATATATATATATTCAGTATCCCTGCCCACCCCCACCTTTCCACTCTTCTCCACTCAGTTTCATAAACATTTACTTTCATTCCTCACACCTGACTCCACTAAGTCCGGACGTCAGCCCTACTGTTTTCTCCAGTAGTGGCTACTACTTTCCTCCCTTCTTCCCATAATGTCAGCCCTATATGTGCACGTACTTGCATGACATTTTTCTTTATATTATTATCCTGATGAAGTCTTATAAATAAAGACGAAACGTTGATGTACACATAAAAAACATCCCTTTTTGGTTTTTCTTTTTCATTTTCCCATATATATATATATATATATATATATATATATATATATATATGTGTGTGTGTGTGTATACCTAGACAGCATCTTCTCTTGCAGGCAAGTATTGTTGAATATAAGAGACAACTCGTGTCTAGATATCCTTTGAGGTTAATCAGGTACAGACCATGTGTTAGTATTATAGAAGGTTTTGGTGAGGATTATGTAATAAGTATGAAACTATATTTATTTGTTCTGTACCTGATTAACTTCATTCCCCTGAAGATATACCCGGATGGGTCCGAAAGTACCTGGGAGACAAATCCAAACTATGGCAAATTCATCAGCCAATTCCCCTCCGAAACTAAGATCCTGACTCGGACTATTGAAAGGATATACCAAAGTATATCTAGACATGAGTTGTTTCTTATATTCAACAATATATATATATATATATATATATATAATCCTAGTCTCAAGGCTAAATTAAAGAAGGTTCAATGAACATATGTCATATTCTCTCCTCCTCCTTCGTTGGTTTAAATTAACTTCGACTGCTACCAATGTTGCCTCCACAATATTGTAATGTCTCCCACCATCTCGAGTACCCCATAGCTGATCTGATCATAAACGACGTCTCTTGGCTTACATAACACTAGCTGATTCCCGTCCATAATGATCCTATAACTCCAACCGCCACCATTTCCCCCAACACTCTCTACTGTTAACTCAATCTCCCACCGCCACTATCCATTTGTATCTCATTATTTATTCTTTTCAGAAGCGGCCATTTTAAGGTTCACTCCTACTTCTGCCTTCGTTTCAAACAATTTGTACTTGTGTTATTTTCTTAAAACAATCTTCTTGGGGAAGTCTTGAAATAAAGACGAAACGTTGATCAATACATAATATCGTTTTTGTTATCCTATTTTCAATTTCTCTCTCTCTCTAATATATATATATATATATATATATATATATATATAATGTGTGTGTTTATATTTAGAATTTTTTAAATTATAATAGCTCAATAGTTTAGAGCTCTGCTATATTCAATATTATTTTTAATGTAATTTCATACCATATCAATGTTATAAAGGACAGATTCACGTCATTTCATAAAACTTATTTTTATTCAGCATACAATTGTTTCGGCTTACACCTCTCTCTTTCTATCTCTCTCACTCTGTCGTTTCTGTCTCTCTTTTACTCTCTTCCTCTCTCTCTCACTCCGTCGTTTCTGTCTCTCTTTTACTCTCTTCCTCTCTCTCTCTCTCTATCCTTCTCTCTTCCTCTCTCTCTATCCTTCTCTCTTCCTCTCTGTCCTTATCCTTCTCTCTTCCTCTCTGTCCTTATCCTTCTCTCTTCCTCTCTCTCTATCCTTCTCTCTTCCTCTCTCTCTATCCTTCTCTCTTCCTCTCTCTCTATCCTTCTCTCTTCCTCTCTCTCTATCCTTCTCTCTTTCTCTCTCTCTCTATCCTTCTCTCTTCCTCTCTCTCTATCCTTCTCTCTTCCTCTCTCTCTATCCTTCTCTCTTCCTCTCTCTTCTATCCTTCTCTCTTCCTCTCTCTCTCTATCCTTCTCTCTTCCTCTCTCTCTCTATCCTTCTCTCTTCCTCTCTCTCTCTATCCTTCTCTCTTTCTCAACTAATATATTTGTAAAACGCTTCTGTGCATTTATCTCTTGGTGTGGCTATCTTTAGTGCCAATTTTACACAGCAAAAATGCAAAAAAGATTAAAAACTAGACGATATATATATATATATATATATATATATATATATATATATATATATATGAGTAGTTTATTAATTTATCAAGTGTTCTAATTTCGATTTCCAGCGTCTATTCCTTCTGAACCATTTTTTATGTAATTATTGGTGATTGTAGCGTTCGTATAGACATCAATATCGAAGGTTCGATCTCTGTCTAAGTTAGCCATGCTGATGACGGCTGTGAGCCAGAAACACGTGTCCATGGATTACTTTTATGTACGTATAAAATACACATAATAAATATATATTAACGGAAAAAATACGTCCTATGAAGTTAAGGGCGACTAATAATGCAATTTTCTGCATTTTAATCACTTAGGAAAGTGAGACAATCGAAATAATAGTAACAAAAAACAACGAACGCTGCAATCACCAATAAAAATAATTATATATATATATATATATATATATATACAAAAATATTTATATAAACAAATGTTTGGAAGTACAATTTTTTTTTTTTAAACATAATTCACCCCAAACAAGGCAGGACGCCACTGTAGACGTAAGGGGCTACCGAGAAAAAGTGTGATAGTTTTTTTTTTTTGGGGGGGGGTCAACCTTAATTGGGAGCTGTGCAGCGTGATATGTCTGCTTTTGAAAATGATTCGTGGAAAACTCTTTAGAGCTCTTTTGACTATCATCTCTTCAGGAGAAACCGATAGTACAAATCGATGTGTGTGTTTTCAAACTATATATATATATATATATATATATATATATATATATATATACAGGAATATTTATATAAACAAACCGATAGTACAAATCAATAATATAAGCGAAAATAAAGAGCTAAAGGGGAATACTAATAAGCGATTAAAATGAATTTGAATTGGATAGTCGTTTAACAAGGGACACAGCGTGGGATGAGAAAAAACATGTGTAGGGTCAAAGTTCCCCAAAGAGAGTTAGCGCTTTCACAAACTACTTATGGCTATTCAATTAAAATTCATTTTAATCGCGTATCAGTATTCTCTAGCACTTCAATTTCCCCCTTAGCTCTTTATTTTCGCTAATATTATTTATTGATTTATGCAATTATTAATGTAATGGAGATTAGCGAACGCCATGTAATTTATTTACGTCATGTAATTTATTTACGTCATGTAATTTATTTACGTCATGTAATTTATTTACGCCATGTAATTTATTTACGCCATGTAATTTATTTACGTCATGTAATTTATTTACGCCATGTAATTTATTTACGTCATGTAATTTATTTACGTCATGTTATTTATTTACGCCATGTAATTTATTTACGCCATGTAATTTATTTACGCCATGTAATTTATTTACGTCATGTAATTTATTTACGCCATGTAATTTATTTACGCCATGTAATTTATTTACGCCATGTAATTTATTTACGCCATGTAATTTATTTACGTCATGTAATTTATTTACGTCATGTTCTTTATTTGTTAACGTCATTTCCACTCGCCAAATATTATTCGCCCTTCCTCCCAACCATCGGAAACAGTCAATGTGCAAACAAACAAGCTAGCAAGATCGTAATGTTATTCTATAGACAGTCTAAGTGTCAGAGTTCTTACGCGCAGTGTCAACGTCAGTCGTATTCTCTGTTTGACTTTAAAATTCATTTACGCTCATCACACGAACCACCGCCCCCCACCCCCCGTCGGCGTTTCTCCGCTTTTTACGTCTAAACCGTCTTCCTCGGTCGCTTCTTTCTTTTCGATTGTATTCGACTAATATTCGTTTCCAGTTTTCAACGTTCGTGACGTCGAGCTCGCGTGGAAGCGTTTACATTTTTTTTTTTAACGGAAACAAAGAAAAAAGACAGATTGCGTCATTATACATACCTGAATTACCAGTGACCCGTTGGGTCACAGCTAGTTCAACTATTTGTTCGACTTTGTTCTCATTCAGAAGTTTATGAACTGTGATATTGATTTACTCCTCTGCAGGAGTTAGGCACAAGGCCAGTTTTATCTTACTCCCACAAGTAAGATGTGACCACAGCTTGGGTCGAGTAAGTGGGGTTTGAAAAGCCAGCGCCCGAGAAAGTGAGCACTCTGGCCATTAAAAATTGCCTGGGCAGCCCCGTCGGCATTCCCCGGTAGGGGCGCCTCAAGCAGTAAGCAATAAACTTACTCCTCCCCAAAGAGGGGAGGCGAAGCCTGGGAGAGTGGACCTCCTAGAACTGCACAGGACAAACCCACAGACAGGTGGAACCAAGCCCCGAAGGACAAGACGACATCCGTCTATAGGGTGCAGTATCCATCGGAACAGATACAACTGTGATATCTCTGTTAATAAATCCTTCCTTTTGGCCAAGATCAAAGTGTAGTATCTGTTCCGATGGATACTGCACCCCATAGACTGTTATTGTCTTGGCCTTCGGGGCTTGATTTACGCCGGTATGTGGGTTTTTCCTGTGCAGTTCTAAGAGGCCCACCCTCCCAGGCTTTGCCTTCTCACCCTTTGAGAAGGGGTTAGTTTATTGCTAATCGCCTGAGGCGCCCCTACCGGGAAATGCCGACGGGGCTGTCCAGGCAATTTTTAATGGCTAGAGTGCTCACCTTCTCGGGAGCTGGTTTTTTCAAATCCCACTTTCTTGACCTTGTGTCACATCTTACCTTGTGAGAGGAAGATAAATAAAAAAAATATTTCTTGCATAACGAATAATAAGCCTCTTTACTTCTACATTATCGTTACTAGAAAAGCAATGACGTCATTTACTGTGCACGGAAACAAACAGACAAGCGAACAAACAGTCGGTCGCATATTCTTGCTATTATATATGGTAAATGATGAGATCGCCGTCCTAAAAAGGTTCTTCGAAAATTCGAATAAAAGTGGTGTATAGGCGACAATATTTTTTTTTTTTTTTGAAAGATTATGACATGATGAACTTTTTGGAGTTAACACTCAATTTAGTATTACGTAGTAAAAGAAAACAGAACTTTTTGACACTGTTTTCGTCTTGAGTGATATAAAACAAAATCATGGCTCCATGAGCAATACAAAAATCTGGAACGTAAACAATGCGTAATGAAACGAAGTAAAGATTTTCAGTTAACTATAAAAATAATTCTTTTAAAAAATTAGAATGTTTATAAAATTAATTATTTAAAAAAATTAAAATGTTTATAAAATTATTTTAAAAAATTAAAATGTTTATAAGAATAATTATTTAAAAAAATTAAAATGTTTATAAAAATAATTATTTAAAAAAATTAAAATGTTTATAAGAATAATTATTTAAAAAAATTAAAATGTTTATAAGAATAATTATTTAAAAAAATTAAAATGTTTATAAAAAATAATTCTTTTAAAAAATTAGAATGTTTATAAAAATAATTCTTTTAAAAAATTAGAATGTTTATAAAAATAAATATTTAAAAAAATTAAAACGTTAATGAAAATAATTCTTTTAAAAATTAAAATGTTTATAAAAAATAATTCTTTTAAAAAATTAAGATGTTTATTAAAAATATAAAACATTTAAAAAATGAAAAAAATGAAAATGTTTATAAATCTTTTTTAAATTAAAATGTTCATGAAAAATATACAAAATTAAAATGTTTATAAAAAATGTTTCATAACCGTTTTTATCGAACATGTGTAAAAACTTGTGCTATCTTAATAAAATTCTTTCTGGGAATTATTAAAACTGCTTTCAGGTATAAAGAGAGAGCTCGCTTCGTTTCAGTATACGTAAACTTAGTTTGCATTTTACATAATAACCTACTTCCGATTTCAGTATGACGCCATCTTGTAAAAACTTCTATTATGCGAGCATATTTACACATTATAATCGTGTTCTCCTTCAGATTTTATGCGTACTACTAAATAGATTTTAACTCGAAATGGTTCACGTAATCTTGAAAAAAAAATTTTTTTTTAAATTGTTATCGCCTATACACAATTTTTTTAACGCATTTTGTGTAGGACGGCGATCTCAGCATTTGCCGTGTATATGATGTGAGTATTGAATTGGCTAATGCACAACCGATTGTGTCAATTTTTTACGTACTGCCTGAGAGAATGACCTAATAAGAATCGAACATATACTACCCACTCCCCCTAAAGGGGGAGGTAATAAGTGCGCTTATCATATTTGATCTACCGAACGGTTTCTAATCCAATGTAACCTACCGAGTTATTTACATTCCAATACCTTTCGCTAACTCACATATTGGGAGGATTGTCTTGTAGCAGTTTACATGAATGAACTATTTTCTGTTGATCTATGTAAGTTGTGATTCGCCTTGACGATCATTGTAGTCATCGCCTCTTCAACAGGTGTGCGTGTAACGAGATTCACGCGTGATAGCTAGGAGCAGATCACGTGATCAGCAAAATACCCTCAGTTCGTGAGAGACAAGATGTGAAACTGCGAGTCTCTGCTGTCGGCTCAGCAGAGAATCTACGAACTCCAGGAAATTATTATTTTGTCTTGTCAACTTTCACTCGAACCTATGCATTATCTTTTGTATTTTTCCTGCGTGTCTCCTGCATGAAACTATTACCCGTATGTGCAATGCGTTTCGCAATTGCGTCACAAAGAATAGTGACGCAAACCAACAACCTATCTTCGTCATTATTACACATCTAAAATGTGGCTTTCCCACAGCTAAAGTCGCATGAAAATAGAACAGATACTACACCACCCCTCAAGAATTGAGCGAGAGTATAGTGATACATTAATAAAAGTAATAGTATATTTTCGGCTTCAGACAGATACCAACTCTCCGTTAGTAGGAGATGGATAATATAGAAACAAAGCTACCTATGTCTTCGCTATCTCTCTCTCCCCTCCATCTCTCCCCCCTACCCCCTCTCTCTCCCTCTCTCTCTCTCTCTCTCCCTCTCTCTCTCTCCCTCTCTCTCTCTCCCTCTCTCCCTCTCCCTCTCTCTCTCTCTCCCTCTCTCTCTCTCCCTCTCTCTCTCCCTCTCTCTCTCTCCCTCTCTCTCTCCCTCTCTATCTCCCTCTCTCTCTCCCTCTCTATCTCCCTCTCCCTCTCCCTCTCTCTCTCTCTCATATATATATATATATATCATGTATTTCTATGTAATTATTTTTTATAGGTGATTTTCAGCTCGTTGTTATTGAGCTTACTATTATTTCAATTGTTTCACTTCCTAAGTGATTAAGATGCAGAAAACTGCATTATTAGTCGTCCTAAACTTCAAAGGACATATTTTTCGTTAATATATATATATATATATATATATATATTAATTTAATAAGTACATAAAAGTAATCCATGGACACGTGTTTCTGGCTCACAGCATGGCTAACTTACACTAAGATCGAACCCTCAATGTTGATGTCTAAGTGATTTTACTTTATATAACTTTTCAAAAAAAATTTTTTTCCTATACCAGTTTTTAGTTTTTTGCTTACATCACCTATGCTTCTCAAATAGTTACCCATCTTAAGACTGGCCAAGCTCTGCTTCACATGATAACTGTTACCAGAAATTACCAACAATGGCATCGGTGACACAAATACAGGAGCAGTAAAACTATTATATTTGGGGAAAAGCTTTCTAGAAGCTATATAGGTTACATGCTCGGGCAGCAAGTACGTATTTATTGTCGAGATACAAATTGGTACTATTTCAAAGAACGTCTCTGAAATGAACGATGGCGCGCAGCAATGTGTGTGCATTGGGCGTAAGTTATTCTAAAGGCGGGAACAAAAATGCGCGAACGACCAAAAATCGCTGACTGCGCATTGTAAACGACGCTGCCTACTGGCTCGATGCAGCCATTGTTGGTTGGTGAATTCAAAATGGAGGCAAACACGGGTTTCACAGTAACTGCTGCAAAGCTGAAAGAACAACAAACAGAGATGAAACATTTTTTACATCTATTTGTTTTCTGTAGTATCTGTTAGAATAGAATTATTTTTTTCTCGTGTTCTGTGTCTTGGGCATATTTCCACGCATTTTTTTTACTGTCATTTTTGTTTCGTTTCTTTTCGTTTTCGTCTTTATTTTTTTTAACTTTCGAATCTTTTTTCTCCCCGAGTCTTTTTTTGCGTCTTCTTTTTAAATTATTTTCGAGTCTTTCTTTTTTTATAATTATTTTTCGCGTCTCTTTTTTTATAATTATTTTTCGCGTCTCTTTTTTATAATTATTTTTCACGTCTCTTTTTTATAATTATTTTTTGCGTCTCTTTTTTATAATTATTTTTTGCGTCTCTTTTTTATAATTTTCGCGTTTTTAATTTACGATGGTATTTCGCGTCTCTTTTTACGATGGCATTTCGCGTCTCTTTTTACGATGGTATTTCGCGTCTCTGTTTTTACGATGGTATTTTACGTCTCTGTTTTTATGATGGTATTTCGCGTGTCTTTGTTACGATGGTTTTTCGCGTGTCTTTGTTACGATGGTATTTCGCGTCTCTTTGTGACGATGGTATTTCGCGTCTCTTTGTTACGATGGTATTTCGCGTCTCTTTGTGACGATGGTATTTCGCGTCTCTTTGTGACGATGGTATTTCGCGTCTCTTTGTGACGATGGTATTTCGCGTCTCTTTGTGACGATGGTATTTCGCGTCTCTTTGTGACGATGGTATTTCGCGTCTCTTTGTGACGATGGTATTTCGCGTCTCTTTGTGACGATGGTATTTCACGTCTCTTTGTGACGATGGTATTTCGCGTCTCTTTGTTACGATGGTATTTCGCGTCTCTTTGTTACGATGGTATTTCGCGTCTAGTTTTTTTTTTCAGTTTTTCGCGTCTAGTTTTTTTTTTCAGTTTTTCGCGTCTTTTTTTTTTTTTTTTTTTTTTCGGTTTTTCGCGTCTAGTTTTTTTTCGATTGTTTTCAGCGTTTTTTCTTTACAATTCCCTTTTCGCTCCTATATTACACTCCTATTTCGCTCTCCCTTTTATTTTCAACTCCTTTTCGCGTTTCTATTAAAGTCTTTTTTTTATTATACATATCTTTTCTTTCCTCCTTCATCCACACCTCGTTACACCCTACTACATAAAAAAATTGTCACTACTGCTCTCGGGTCCACTCTTGCAGAGTTATAGTAATTACCATGATCCTATCGGATACCGACTGTTTACAAAAAAAATACACCTATTAAATATATAAATGTACATATTAGAATTGAGCAGTGAGCGATATAATAGAAGTAATAGTATAGTTTCGGCTTCAGACAGACATATACCAACTCTCCATTAGTAATGGATGGATAGTAAAAGATTAAATTAACTCTGGTGCTACCAGATCAGGCTGTCTGAAGATATCGGCTTCCTGACCCAAAATGCACCAAACATTGATGTTTTATTATTTTTCTCATTGCAAAACTCAATCATGTTCTGCAAAATCCAAAAACAAAAAAAAACAATTTCCATCCCTCCTTTCACCTTATTCCTCCTTTCCCCTTCTTTCACTCAACCAAACACCATGGATACATTCTTGAAGCATAAAAAACTTTTACCAAAATGACCGGATTCGGAATTAAATAACCCGAGGAGGGTTGATATGCCGTAAAACAAAACAACCAAACAGACACTATGTTAGCGGGAATGCGAGTCACTCTTTCTTAAACACTAGTGTGCAGGTACCTCCACTGGACCATCTGTAAGAAACTGAATATCAGGTGTAGCAGCAGGTCCTGGTAACATCTACCTGAGAGAACTGTGGGGAATGAGACATACACCATCCATTATTACCATGAAATCCCCACAGCTACCTATCTGGAAAACGCACCTGTCAAACCTGACATTGTAATATGGAACAAGAGAGAGAGAGCGGCAACTTTGGTTGAGGTCAGTGTCCCTAATGATGGGGGCCTAAACAGAGCTGCAAGGGAGAAATAATAAAATATCAAGGTCTAATGTATGATATGAAAAGAAACTGGAACCTCAAAGAGATCTCCATCATTCCAGTTATCATAGGAGCGACTGGACTCATGAAGAAGAACTTGAAAAAGTATTTGGCAAATATATACCTAGTGAACCAAGTGCAAGAGAAATCCAAACAACTGCACTCAAGAGAAAAGCCAGAATCATGAAAAGAGCTCTCGGTTGGAAGTCTGTAAATAGCGGGTGATTGTATGCCATTTGGAAGAATGCCCTGTTCCCAGCAAATGAAAAAAAATAGAAGCAATATAAGAAAGTAGTTCCATCTACATAGTGGTAGGGATTGGCATAAATACATAGCTGAAAGTATTGATTTACTCCTCTCCAGGAGTTAGGCACAAGGCCAGTTTTTATCTTACTCCCACAAGTAAAATGTAACCCATGGTCGGGTCGGGAAAGTGGGGTTTAAAAATTGCCTGGGCAGCCCCGTCGGCATTCCCCGGTAAGGCGCCTCAGGCAGTAAGAAATAAACTTACTCCTCCCCAAAGAGGGGAGGCGAAGCCTGGGAGGGTGGACCTCTTAGAACTGCACAGGACCGACCCATAGACCGGCGTAAATCAAGCCCCGAAGGCCAAGACAATGGCAGTCTATGGGGTGCAGTATCCATCGGAACAGATACTACACTTTGATCTTAAGCTGAGAGTAAGATGGACGACTTGTTGAGTTTATTATTAATTGCGGTTTATTAACAAGTGGAATCGAGTTTTTCTTTTCAAACCGAACTGTGGCGGGCGTGATGATCCTGGACCAAGATCGAACGGTGGAAGGGGTCTCGACTTGCCTCACCGCCACCATAAAAGGGTCCGTCTTTGTCTGGCGTGCGATTTGAAGATTAGAGAAATGTTTAAGTCATAGGTTGCGAGTAAGGATTCGAACACTGCTCCATTGATCACGAATACCAGTGTTAGCAGAGACGATCTCATCGTGTCTGTATTCTAACATCCAGGACAACGAGTCCAGTGATGTAGTCATTCAAATCAAATACAGTTGGAAAATTAGCCAAAAACAGTTTATTTGGGTTTACTTTCTAATTTGTGAGGTCGAAAATAAAATGAAGAAAATTGCAGACGATTTATAGTCCGCCATTTTAGGTTAGGAAACGAACATTTCTCTCTGTCTCTCTCGCGCGCTGTCTTTCTTTCTTTCTTTCTTTCTTTTCTTTCTCGCTCTATCGCTGTCTTTCTTTCTCCCTCTCTCCCCTTCTCTCCTCCTCCTCCCTCTCTCCCCTTCTCTCCTCCTTCTCGCTGTCTTTCTTTCTTTCTCGCTCGTTATCTTTTTTCTCCCTCTCTCCCCTTTCTCTCCCCTTTCTCTCCCCTTTCTCTCCCCTTTCTCTCCCCTTTCTCTCCCCTTTCTCTCCCCTTTCTCTACTCCTTCTCACCCTTCTCTCCTCCTCTCCTAATTTTCTGTCTTTCTCCTTTTCTCTCCTACTCCCCTTCTCTCTCCTACTCCCCTTCTCTCTCCTACTCCCCTTCTCTCTCCTACTCTCTCCTACTCTCTCCTACTCTCTCCTACTCTCTCTTTCCCTCTCCTACTCTCTCTTTCCCTCTCCTACTCTCTCTTTCCCTCTCCTACTCTCTCTTTCCCTCTCCTACTCTCTCTTTCCCTCTCCTACTCTCTCTTTCCCTCTCCTACTCTCTCTTTCCCTCTCCTACTCTCTCTTTCCCTCTCCTACTCTCTCCTACTCTCTCCTTCCCTCTCCTACTCTCTCCTTCCCTCTCCTACTCTCTCCTTCCCTCTCCTACTCTCTCCTTCCCTCTCCTACTCTCTCCTTCCCTCTCCTACTCTCTCTTTCCCTCTCCTACTCTCTTTTTCCCTCTCCTACTCTCTCTTTCCCTCTCCTACTCTCTCTTTCCCTCTCCTACTCTCTCTTTCCCTCTCCTACTCTCTCTTTCCCTCTCCTACTCTCTCTTTCCCTCTCCTACTCTCTCTTTCCCTCTCCTACTCTCTCTTTCCCTCTCCTACTCTCTCTTTCCCTCTCCTACTCTCTCTTTCCCTCTCCTACTCTCTCTTTCCCACTCCTACTCTCTCTTTCCCACTCCTACTCTCTCTTTCCCACTCCTACTCTCTCTTTCCCACTCCTACTCTCTCTTTCCCACTCCTACTCTCTCTTTCCCTCTCCTACTCTCTCTTTCCCTCTCCTACTCTCTCTTTCCCTCTCCTACTCTCTCTTTCCCTCTCCTACTCTCTCTTTCCCTCTCCTACTCTCTCTTTCCCTCTCCTACTCTCTCTTTCCCTCTCCTACTCTCTCTTTCCCTCTCCTACTCTCTCTTTCCCTCTCCTACTCTCTCTTTCCCTCTCCTACTCTCTCTTTCCCTCTCCTACTCTCTCTTTCCCTCTCCTACTCTCTCTTTCCCTCTCCTACTCTCTCTTTCCCTCTCCTACTCTCTCTTTCCCTCTCCTACTCTCTCTTTCCCTCTCCTACTCTCTCTTTCCCTCTCCTACTCTCTCTTTCCCTCTCCTACTCTCTCTTTCCCTCTCCTACTCTCTCTTTCCCTCTCCTACTCTCTCTTTCCCTCTCCTACTCTCTCTTTCCCTCTCCTACTTTCTCTTTCCCTCTCCTACTTTCTCTTTCCCTCTCCTACCCTCTCCTACTCTCTCTCTTTCTCTCTCTTTCCCTCTCCTACTCTCTCTTTCCCTCTCCTACCTTCTATTTCCCTCTCCTACTCTCTCCTTCCCTCTCCTTCCCTCTCCTTCCCTCTCCTTCCCTCTCCTTCCCTCTCCTTCCCTCTCCTTCCCTCTCCTTCTCTCTCCTTCCCTCTCCTTCTCTCTCCTTCCCTCTCCTTCTCTCTTCTACACTCTCTTTCTCTCTCTTTCCCTGTCTTTCTCTCTCTTTCCCTCTCCTACTCTCTCCTTCCCTCTCCTACTCTCTCTTTCTCTCTCCTTCCCTCTCCTACTCTCTCTTTCTCTCTCCTTCCCTCTCCTACTCTCTCTTTCTCTCTCCTTCCCTCTCCTACTCTCTCTTTCTCTCTCCTTCCCTCTCCTACTCTCTCTTTCTCTCTCCTTCCCTCTCCTACTCTCTCTTTCTCTCTCCTTCCCTCTCCTACTCTCTCTTTCTCTCTCCTTCCCTCTCCTACTCTCTCTTTCTCTCTCCTTCCCTCTCCTACTCTCTCTTTCTCTCTCCTTCCCTCTCCTACTCTCTCTTTCTCTCTCCTTCCCTCTCCTACTCTCTCTTTCTCTCTCCTTCCCTCTCCTACTCTCTCTTTCTCTCTGTCTGCCTTTCTACTTCCCTCTCTCTCTCTCTGTCTTTCTTTCGTCTTCTTTCTACTTCTCTCCCTGCCTATCTTTCCTTATCTCTCTTTCTCTTTTTCCTTGTGTTGGACGTAGAGAAGGGTAGAGAGGAAAAACTATTTGTCTCGCTTCGTTTCGCAAAACCCATTTCGCTCTCCGTATCTTTTTGACATAAGCTTTTACGCTTAAACTTTTCCATAAAACTGAACTTGTTCTTTCCTCTCTGTTTTTGTGTTTCCTATTTCATTTTGATCTTGTCAACTGCTCTTCTTTCTTTCCACATCACAGGCCACGTTTTAATGTGTGTAGCCAAACGTTTCCGTTTCCTTTATTTGCACACTCCGATCCGACTTTTTCTTGTTTCCCATTAACGTAGGGGTCTTGGAACTTTCTTCTCGTTGATAGATTACGTGATTTTTTTTTTTTTTTTTTTTTTTTTTTTTTTTTCGGATTTTTTAAATTTTTTTTTTTATTTTCGGATTTTTTCCCCCTATTTATACAAATTGATTTCAAACACTAGATTATTGTGGTTTTATGCGGAAAAATTGTCATTTCGGTTTATATTAGTTTAATCAAGTCTCGAAGACTTTTCTATAGCTCGGAATCAATTTTTGGTATTTTCATTTCGACTTTTCTTCTCGATTAGATCCAAGCAGCCGTAACGTTTTATTTGGGAAATGAAAAAGGAAAAACCAAGAGATATTTTTATATATTCATCAACGTTTCGTCTTTATTGTAAGACTTCCTCAGGATGATAATTTTAAGAAAAATGTCATGCAAGTACATCGAAATATTGTTGACATGATGGGTTGATGAGGAAAAGTAGTAGCCGTGGCTACTAAGAGCACTGGACCAGGGTCCGGGCTGTGAGAAGTCAGTCAGTAGCAGAGAGTGAAATGAATATGGAAAGCTTTAAGGTAGCAGTGAAAAAGGGGAGGGGTGAGAGTGTTAGTGAATTTGCCTTAGGGTGGGAGAGAGGAGAGGAGGGGGCTGAGGGTTTTGTCGTGGTGAGGTGTGGCATGAATTTTGAGGTGCTGGGAAAGAGGAGAGAAGGTGGAACTATGTCTTTAGTATGTAGGTGGTATCATAGTTTTAGAAATTGCATGACATTTTTCTTAAAATTATCATCCTGAGGAAGTTTTACAATAAAGACGAAACGTTGATGAATATATAAAAAATATCTCTTAGTTTCTGAAATTGTTAACTTTCCTGCATATATGAGAGCAATGAGCTTTAAACATATATATGTGTGTGTATTTTTGAAAGTTTACCAACATATTTCGTTCACGAAATCATTCGTCACCACAATACTTTTTCCTTTCAAAGTTTATTTATTCATCAGATTTATCAAAATTAAAGAGTTTTTTCCTACACGTGTTTCTCTACGAAGAAGGTCCTTGCTTGGCAGATCATCAGGGGAATTATGTACTTGGAATAAGAATTTCAACAACTGACAATACTTAATGTGGTGTTGCCCTAATTGAAGTTATTTAAGAAGAAAACAGAAGAAAAAAAGAAAGAAGAGAAAAAAATCTTTAAAAAGTGGCTCATAAGATTTTTGCATTGTGGTTGCTATTATGTTAACCAACAAGAAATTAGTCCCAATGCAGTCCAAAAGAAACAGGAACAATGTGCGAGAATACACTTCCTCATCAGGCTGCACAACGATGAAGGCATACCCCCCCCCCCCCCGGAGATGCATATTCAACACTCAAATATAAAGAAACAGACATTACATTTTTATTTATGGAAATCGCCCCAGACAAGGCATGAAGCCACTTGATGTAGGGGGCTAAAAAAAAATTACTTCAAGATTAAAAATTAGCCAACGATAAGTGTTATACGAATAAATTAAGACCCAGAAAACAGCGATTATTCCCCCTTTGTCAGAAACATCGCTCATGGAATGTGATGACTAAAGACGAAACGTTTATGAATATATAAAAAATATCTCCTAGTTTCTGAAATTGTTTACTTTCCTGCACTGATGAGAGCAATGAGCTTTAAACGCTATTGTCTGTAGGTATTAATCATTTATATATATATATATATATATATATATATATATATATATATACACCTGTATATTTAACACTCAAATATAAAGGAACATACATTACATTTTTATTTATGGAAATCGCTCCAGACAAGTCATGAAGCCACTTGATGTAGGGAGCTAAAAAAATATTACTTCAAGATTAAAAATTAGCCAACGATTAGTGTTATACGAATAGATTAAGACCCAGAAAACAGCGATTATTCCCCCTTTGTCAGAAACATCGCTCATGGAATGTGAGGACTAAAGGACAAAATAAGGGAAACGAGAGGCTGCCGAAAGTAAACGCAAAGGCCAACTGTGTACTCTTTTTCTATCTAGAAAACAAATCCGGGCGTATACTGTTCTGCCGTGCGATAAATCATTGCGACTAATCACGGAAGATTTTTTTATTTCTTTAGCGTAAAGAGAATATTTTCGCAATCGTTTACGCTTGAACACGTGGTGATAAAAACAAGCGTCGTTTAAAGACGTTCCTCGTGGTATTTTGGGGTGGTCTGTTCAGGCGGCAAGTTTGCTTTCTGAGCGGTTCATTTTGACAGAACGGTGTGACAGCTATCAAAGGTATTAGCTAAATTACTTTGTTTACACCGCCTATTAAAGATGACATGATTGTAGAAACAATACTAGTTTGATTTATATGGCCTGCTTTTTTCTCAACTCAACCGTAAATGAAGTCATTGCATAACATTTCTACTATTTACAAACTATTTATAAACTCCCTCGGAGTATTACATAATCGAGACAGAACTACATACAACACGTAGTTAAAGCAAAATAAACATAAACATATTAGTGTTATAAATAAAATAAAAGTAGACTACCTCATTTAGTGATGGCAAGCGCGAACGCAGACCCCACAATATTTTTAAAAAATAAAATAAAGTTAAACCTATTTTCTTTTTTTCATGAATGTGAAAGTAAACAAACTACATTTTTTATAAGTAAAAATTAAGTCTAACATATTTCCTTTTTATAGATGTCAAGCGCGAAAGAAAACAATAGGAAATTACGAAGGGGTTGGTCCATTGCTAATCGCCTAATTAAAAAAGCTCAATTATTTACTTCAACGATTTCCAATACAACCATGTATGTATAAATAAATATATATATATATATATATATATATATTATTATTATTTCATGTATCCACATAAAATGTTATAAGGAGATATATTATGTATCAATTTTCAGTATTTACTTCAACAGTGCTCAATACCTGAGTAGAGCTTGGTAGTAAGTTATGAAAATATATTTATGGCAATAAAGCTACACAGAGGCTTACGCGTTTCATCACCGTAGGGAATCGTCAGGATAAAATGCATGGAGTTTGTGTTGCCGGGTGTTTATATATATATATATATATATATATATATATATACTCGTTGTGTTTATTCTAGCTCGTTAACCAATCAGATTCTTTTTAATTCTTTTAGCCAATCGTTGGGCTTTTCAGAAACAAAGGTTCGGTTGATTTTACTTCCTATTTCCTATTATATAGTTTTGTTTTCTATAGGGTGGCCCATCCCTGTTTGTTTGTTGTGTCGAAATAATGGGTGACCTTATTTTTACATGTGCTAGCTTGTATTTCTATTTTAGGTTTTAGTTTAGTTATTTATTTGTTTTATTTATTCATTTATTTATTTATGTATTGTTAACCTAAGGTCAAATTTATTCTGTGTAAGCAGTTGTTTGTTATTTCACTTCTACAGTTTAATATGTTTTGGAAGTTTTTAAAGTTTCGGATTTTATATATATATACATATATATATATATATATATATATATGGAATTTCGAACTGAATCCTTTACTTAATCCAGCTTCTGCCATACATGGCTATGTATAACTCTGAAACGAATAGAAAAATAAATGAAAGCTGAAGAATACAATGATGTGACGGTGGTGGTCTTTAAATAATAACGGCGTGGGGCCATTCAGAAAAAAGATAAACACTTAACATAGAAAAAATAACATTAAATTAATAACCGTGGAACGTAAAGAACACCTTTATTTCTGGGGGGGGGGTGAATCAAATTTGTGTCAGTCGCTGATGCGCACAAAACACGATTATATGCGAGAGAATACAGCACATAATACATACTAGTCGTGTTACCCGTCCCCTCTTGGCCTTTTGGCTAAGATCAAAGTGTAGTATCTGTTCCGATGGATACTGCACCCCATAGACTGGTATTGTCTTGGCCTTCGGGGCTTGATTTATGCGGGTCTATGGGATTGTCCTGTGCAGTTCTAGGAGGCCCACCCATCTCTTTGAGGAGGAGTAAGTTTATTGCTTACTGCCTGAGGCGCCCCTACCGGGGAATGCCGACGGGGCTGCCCAGGCAATTTTGAAACCCCACTTTCCCGACCCGACCTTGGGTCACATCTTACTTGTGGGAGTAAGATAAAAAAAACTGGCCTTGTGCCTAACTCCTGGAGAGGAGTAAATCAATACCCGTCCCTTGGTTGTGGCTTAGGTAAGTTCTTCTCTTCTCGCGGCCGAAGGGAAGGGAAGGAAAACACGACTCTAAGGATCAAGATAATTAAAAATTCCAATCGATTTCATCTATTACGTTGTATCGTATTTCCGAGGCGCCGGTGTCGGTCAGCATAAAACGGTTCAAACTTCAAAACTGTTACAAAAAAAAAACATTCATAGATTTTTTTAGTAGACAACCAAAGTACCTTTCTGCATGAAATATCATCCAATTTACCATGACCCCTAACCCTAACAACCTAATGCTCAGTAGTCCCTTACGTCTACAGTGGCAGCTTGCCTTGTTTGGGGTAAACTACGTTAAACAAAAATTGTGACATATTTCGATTCTATAGACGTCCGGTGCGAACGCAGACCCCACGATATTATTGTACTCACATTTGTTCAAACTGAAACATACTTAACTAAGTACTTCGATTAATGTAGTTTCAGAATAAATCTATTAAAGTAGTTTGTGATATTTCAATTCTATGGACGCCCGGCGCGAACGCAGACCCACCGTCTTCAAACAGATACTCTACTTTGTTCCTAGAAGGAAGGCCAAGAAAGTGTATTAAGGATCGAGTTTCACGTTCGACAAAAAAGCGTCATCAGATGAAATTTTTAAATTATTATTTTTTTTATGCTTACCTTGCATCTATGGAGGTCGGGCGATCCTATATTAAAAAAAAAAGTATGATTGGTGATAACGTACGTAGGAACACGAAAATTACTTTATATTGTATGAATTTTATATTTTAAACGACACTCGCTTCTTTTTCTGTAATGACCCAAAAACGAACCATTACGCTTGATAACAATTGCAGAAAATAAACAAATTGCCCCCAAAAATAGGACAACAATAATAGGCTAGGTTGATCGTAAAATCGTATTGGATAATAAGATTTATGTGGAGCGCATTGAAAACAACAACATTAACGTTATCAAGCATTTCGAGTAAAGCATGAACTCGACATTATATTAGTCATGGGGGTGAGGTTGGAGTGTCTCGGGTTGCTCGTATAAAGAAACATATGAAGTGGATGAATAATACGTAATTCGTTTATTTCTCATTTGTACAATGAAAGATTGTCAGCCATTTTGTCCGCTGTTTTTTTTTGTATTTATTTATTTTCTTTTTTGTTTATTTGCTTTTTTGTTTGAAGATTGACTGAGTAGAAGAAAAGCGGAAAATACTTTTTTTGTTGATAATTTTTTTTTTATCAAGTTTATTTTGTAGGATTTTTTAAGTTGTTTATTTACTAATTCCATTTGTATGGTTAAAGTCGAATAATATATATATATATAAGAAATATAACACATGTACTATATATATATATATATATATATATATAGTACATGTGTTATATTTGTTTATATATATATATATATATATATATATATAGTACATGTTATATTTCTATATATATATATATATATTGTACATGTGTTATATTTCTATATATATATATATATATATATATAGTACATGTGTTATATATATATATATAGTACATGTGTTATATTTCTATATATATATATATATAGTACATGTGTTATATTTATATATATATATATATAGTACATGTGTTATATTTCTATATATATATATATATATATATATATATAGTACATGTGTTATATTTATATATATATATATATATATAGTACATGTGTTATATTTCTATATATATATATATATATATATAGTACATGTGTTATATTTCTATATATATATATAGTACATGTGTTATATTTCTATATATATATATATATATAGTACATGTGTTATATTTCTATATATATATATATATATATATAGTACATGTGTTATATTTCTTTATATATATATATAGTACATGTGTTATATTTGTTTATATATATATATAGTACATGTGTTATATATATATATAGTACGTGTGTTATATATATATATAGTACATGTGTTATATATATAGTACATGTGTTTAATTTGTTTATATATATACATATATATATATATGTGTGTGTGTGTTATATTTGTTTATATATATATAGTACATGTGTTATATTTGATTATATATATATACATATATATATAGTACATGTGTTATATATATATACTACATGTGTTATATATATAGTACACGTGGTAAATTTGTTTATATATATACATATATATATAGTACATGTGTTAAATTTGTTTATATATATATATATACATATATATAGTACATGTGTTATATTTGTTTATATATATATATACATATATATATAGTAGATGTGTTAAATTTGTTTATATATATATATATATATATACATATATATAGTACATGTGTTATATTTGTTTATATATATATATATATATATAGTACATGTGTTATATTTGTTTATGTATGTATACATATATATATAGTACATGTGTTAAATTTGTTTATATATATATAGTACATGTGTTATATTTGTTTATATATATATATAACAAATATAACATATGTACTATATATATATATGTATATATATGAGAGAGAGAGGGGGGGAGAGATGTATGTATATTTAGGCAGCAAGTTATCACTCAAACAGGCTTTGTTGAACAACACGGAATTTTCGCGTTTGCTTAACTTCTTTTTAAGGTTTTGGGGCGTCGAGCAATCTTTCGGGTTTCAGACGGAAGTCCATTTAATTTTTCGCCGATTGTTCGTAACTCGGCCATTTTTCTAGCGCTTCCGACCTTCTTGGTCGTCCACAGAAGTCTGTTGATTTTTGTTTATTATAAATGAGAAGACATGAGCTATTGTTTTTTTTTCATAAATATCTTGAAGGGTGAATGAAAGAAAAATAGAGGGAGTGTGGTTGAGTTGATATGTTTATTTTGTGTTGTTTTATATTTTATTTATTTGTTCGTTTTTTTGTTTGGTTTCATTATTTATTTATGTTTATTTATATATATATATATATATATATATGTGTGTGTGTATGAATGATTTTTTTATTCAAACATGTACAAAGTCTGCTACACTGGCATGTCGATGTTATCGATCTACAGCTATCAAGAGCTTAGGTCTCATCAGGCAGAAGGTTTTTTTTGTGATCCAACCCGATCTTCCTGGACTTCACCGATCGGGTTGGAGCACAAAAAAACTTTCTACCTGATGAGATCTCAGTTTATAATAGCTGTAAATCGATAACATCGACATGCCAGTGTAGCAGACTTTGTACATGTGGGAATAAAAACTCATTCATAATACAGCTCTATATTCTTATTGAGCACTTTTTTATAATCCCGGTTTGATTCCCTTTGGATTTCTACCCTGTGGATTTTTATCCTAGCTGGATTACTATATATATATATATATATATATATATATATATATATATATATTAGGATTTATATTAGGATTTATTTTCATTTATGTTAATAGATAAATGTTGCGTAATTATGACGAAAATCGATCCTGAAAATATGTTCCGTCCTAATTCTTTGATGCTAGAACATTGCTGTTCCGATTGGGTATGCACTCGTGCCGGTTTTGAAAAGTACACCCCTTTCTTTAACCCAACGTCCATATCATATTATTGCTGTTCTCATCCCCCCCCACCCCCACTAAACACAACGCCTCCGTTGACCTGCATTTTAAGGTTTCTATCTTTAATTTTTTTTTATTAAAAGCGCATCGATTTGATCCATCTTCATCTGACTTCAATGCCATGTTTTTTTTTGTTTTTAATCTTTACGCCTCACCCAGCTTCCTACTCTTTTCGATTCTGGAATATTTTATTTTTTTAAATGTTTACTTCTGTTTCGCTTCTCCATCTCGTCGGTCTGGATAAGGACACGCATGGGCGCCCACGCTGGGACATTATGTCGGTATGACGAAGATATTTTGAAGCACCAGCGAAATGTAAACCGTCAGAAGGGCTAGTAAATTTGTGCACATTCAATGAACTAATACAGAGAAAGAAAATGTGAACGCGATTGGAGAAAACGTTTAGGAGAATGATTTTTTTCTGTTTTCTTAATCGAAGTGTTTGTTTGGATCTTTGGGGTTTTCTGTTTTTTTTTTTAAAACACTTATTTCACCAGAAACAAGGCAAGTTGCCACTGTAGACGTAAGGGGCTACTGAGAATTAGGGTAAAAAAAATTTTTTTTTTTTTTTGGGGGGGGGGTTAATTCTAGATAAGTATGTTTCGGTTTGAACAATAGTGATACAATATATCATATTGTGGGGTCTGCTTTCGCGCCGAACGTCCATAGAATAGAAATATGCCACCATTTTTTGCCTTGTTAACACAAAACAAGGCAAGTTGCCACTGTAGAAGAAAGTGGCCACTGAGATTCAGGGTTAAAGTGTTGGGGGTCATCCTAGATTGGGAGCTGTGCAGCGAGATTCTTGTTCACATTAGTTTTAAATTCTGCATGTCGGTACAGAGGGGAAAACAGAAAGCATTGAGGGATTTCCAAAGTCCGGCAGTCCGAGGAAAGAAGCTATTGGAGTAGAAGGCTCTCCGGCAGATGGGGACCTCCAGTGAATGGATGAGATTTAGCTGTTGTCGGGTTAGTCGAGTGTATTTAGGTAGAGTGGGCGCCAGAGCAGCAAGTTCATCGGAGCACATTCCATTGGAGTACTTGTAAAACAAGTACAAGGATGAACATTGCGACAATGGGACATGGGCTGGAGCTTGGTGGATAGTGAGGAACCGATTAGATTAGACACCTTTTTGGACCCTGTCTAACAGGGAGAGACTAGTGGATGGTGCACCAGCCCAGATGTGACAACAATATTCTATGCATGGGCGAATGGTGGCTTTGTTTTATCTGCGATCTAAAAAAATCTTAAGTCCAATGGTTTTTATCTCTTCAACAAGTAGTGTTCCCTCTTTTTTCTGTATTAAGAGAGGTAGCCACCTATGTATCTAGCGAGCGAGATTCCCACTGTGTGTTCAGAAACTCAGTCCCCCGCCTCTTGTGTGCCGTGACCCTTTGTCTTTTTTATTTTAATTTTTATTGGGTTTTCTATTCAACTTGCGAAGTTAGCCTTTTCTATGTTGAAATACATTTGTCCGCCTCTGTAAGAGCGATCCGGGGCCCATGCCTCTGTGAGAACGATCCGGGGCCCATGCCTCTGTGAGAACGATCCGGGGCCCATGCCTGTGTGAGAGCGATCCGGGGCCCACACATCTGTGAGAGCGATCCGGACCCACGTCTCCGTTAGAGCGATCTGGACCCACGTCTTTGTGAGAGCGATCCGGACCCACGCCTCCGTGAGAGCGATCCGGACCCACGCCTCCGTGAGAGCGATCCGGGGCCCACACATCTGTGAGAGCGATCCGGACCCACGTCTCCGTGAGAGCGATCTGGACCCACGTCTTTGTGAGAGCGATCCGGACCCACGCCTCCGTGAGAGCGATCCGGACCCACGCCTCCGTGAGAGCGATCCGGACCCACGCCTCCGTGAGAGCGATCCGGACCCACGCCACCGTGAGAGCGATCCGGACCCACACCTCTGTGAGAGCGATCCGGGGCCCACGTCTCCGTGAGAGCGATCCGGACCCACGTCTCCGTGAGAGCGATCTGGACCCACGTCTTTGTGAGAGCGATCCGGACCCACGCCTCCGTGAGAGCGATCCGGACCTACGCCTCTGTGAGAGCGATCCGGGCCCACGCCTCTGTGACTAGCGACACGGATCATATGTTATAGCAAACATGATCTTCATTTTCGTTGATCTTTTTGACATTTGGATCCAATCGTTTCGTCAGGTGTATAACCCTAAGACTAACCCTAACCCGTACTTTCCAAACTATATCTTCAAGCCCCTTCAATGTTAAAGCGACACTACTGTTAACACAGCAAAGCCGCGAATCGATTAAACCGCTACGAATCTAACGATCGAGTTTGTTTTTATTCAAGCGTTGCCAATAACTGACCTAACCGACCTCATGTTGAGTCACGTCCACTGTGTTCTCTTGACCCTTTCGTTCGACGCGATTGTCCAGACGTAATGGTGCTTTCTTTTGATAGGCCTACCATCTTGCGTTACGGGGATATTAGCTTTTGCGGTCCGGCCTTCACGTTTGACGTGTCGAATGGTTAATAGACCGTGTTTTCTTACAGCAAACGAAATGCCATGTTATAGCGTTTTCGTGTGAATAGGATATCTAAATAAAATTGTGGGTAGAAAAAATCATTTTCAATATTAATAACTGGCGGGACCCGTGAATATTCAGTTGTTAGGGTTAGGTTAAGGGTTAGGGTTAGCCTAACCAGTGGTTATTCAGTTGTATCTTTTATCTGTTGTAAATTGCTGCGTAATCTCCGTTTTAAAAAAAGATTTTGGTGCTTATCCAGTTTAGCGGATACTTTCGAAAAATAAATAAAAATAAAACAAACTGATGAATATCTGTTTGATGTGCGTACCTGTCACGGGCTGAATAAATCCTATACCAAAAATCACGTAAATTAATCAAGTAGTTTTTATTTTATGGAAGTAAATTAAATTTTACTGATAAACGGGTAATGTTGATATATCAGCGGCATTTTTGGTTATATTCAAGGTAGCTAAGGGAGACAACACCAAAAAACTAAGACTTTATTTCTCTATTTCGAAAAAAACAAAAAAAAGCTGAGGAATATCTGTTTACTGTACATACTTGTCACGGGCAGAATAAATCCTATACAAAAAATCACGTAAATTAATCAAGTATTTTTTTTTATAAAAAAGAAAATTAACTTTTAGCGATTTACGAAGAGGAAGTGCAAATATGAAAGCCCGTTTGGGATTATTCAAAGGGGGATAACCGTAAATGAATTACGCTTATCCCCCTTTGAATGAATCAAAATGGCTGTCATATTTGCACTTCCTCTTTGTAAATCGCTAAAATTTGATTTTCTTTTATAAAAAAAAAAAAAAAAAAAAAAAAACTTGATTAATTTACGTGATTTTTGGTATAGGATATATTCAGCCCGTGACAGGTACGTACATCAAACAGATATTCCTCAGTTTTTTTTTGTTGTTTTTTTTTTTTTTTTTTTTTCGAAAGTATCCGCTAAACTTGAGATGCACCATGATTTTAATTTCCATTAAAGCCCGCAGTTATTAAAAAAAGAAAAACAAACAATTTCAATATTTTTCTGTAAGGCGATTTAAGGCCTTTCAAATAACACATTTTACTTTGAGGTCAACATAAAATTCAGATCACACCCGGGAGGTCAGTATTTATAGAACGATTATATTCTGAATATAATGATATGTTCAAATTGATATCTTTTCGTTTTATTCAGTTGATCCACCGTTTTATTCCCCTTGTGCGATTGAATCTTTTTATCTTGCTTGTCGTGTATGTAGCGATGAGGAAGTAGATACCGTTCAAGTTCTGCTGGATTCATTACACTACTTTCACTGGGGACGTTAGCAACCTCTCCGTGCTCCTATACTATGCTCGTAAGACAAGTAAAAGTAAGAGTGTTAATGGCATGTTAAGCCTCTACCTTTCCCTCTCTATTCCTGTAGCTTCATATTTTCTTTTTCTTTTCTTTCGTTTCCTTACTTTTTAAGAAAAGCAGACCCCATTATATTATTGTACCACCTTTATTAGAAGTGAAATATACTTGCATAAGTATTCTGGTTTATGTAGTCTCAAGTCTTTTTGCTCTGATTTCAATGGTGCTACCAGATCAGGCTGTCTGAAAATAGTAGCTTCCTGGCCTAAAAAATGCACCAAACATTGATGTTATTGGATTTTGTTCCTTTCCCTTTGTCAAACTCAATCATGTTCTGCAAAGCCAAAAACTAAAACAAAGATTTTCCTATACAAAATATCTAAAACAAACACCAGAAATAAATATTTTGATAATAAACTTGAAGCATACAAACTTTTACTAAAATGACCGGATTTGGCATAAAATAACCCGAAAAGGGTTGATATGCCATAAAACAAAACAACCAAATTAAACACGATGAATAAATATTTGAAGACATAAAGAACTTGAAGCATAAAAACTTTTACCAAAATGACTGGATTCGGCATTAAATAAACCGAAAAAGGTTGATATGCCGTAAAACAAAACAACCAAACCACCTGTCTCTTTTGGCTAGTTAACCTGAAGCTGAGCTTACAATGTAACGGCGCTCTTGTATAAGCAGTAACCGATCTGAGGGAGGTAACTCTATTTTTCTTAGCCGCCGCTATTCCGAATTCGCTTATACTTTGGCACGGGAGATAATTTTGTTTATTAATAAAAAACATGTTACGGTTTTGAAATGCGTTAAAAACCCTAACACTAAACCCTAACCCGTACAAAATAACTTTTAAGCACTTTTATTTACATGCCACAAATTGTATACACTTTATATAAACATAAAAAGAAAAGTTATCTCCCTTGCCAAAATATAAACGAATTCGGAATAGCGGCGGCTAAGACAAATAGTTATCTACCTCAGATCGGTTACCGCTTATACAAGAGCGCCCAATGTAACTACATTAGCGAGATGACCTATCCGTCTATCTATCTGTCTTTCTCGTTCACGCGTACAACTGACTTGTCGCTCTGTTTTCTGCGACCGTCTTTTAAAAATAAACCTTATTATATATATTATATTATATATATTATATATATTATATTATATATATTATATATATTATATTATATATATTATATATATTATATTATATATATTATATATATTATATTATATATATTATATATATTATATATATTATATATATTATATTATATATATTATATTATATATATTATATTATATATTATATATTATATTATATATTATATTATATATATTATATTATATATTATATTATATATTATATTATATATTATATACATTATATAATATATATATATATATATTATATACATTATATAATATATATATATATATATATATACATTATATAATATATATATATATATATATATATTATATACATTATATAATATATATATATATATTATATACATTATATAATATATATATATATTATATATATTATATATTATATTATATATTATATACATTATATAATATATATATATATATATTATATACATTATATAATATATATATATATATTATATATATTATATTATATATATTATATATTATATATTATATACATTATATAATATATATATATATATTATATATATTATATTATATATATTATATATTATATATTATATACATTATATAATATATATATATATTATATACATTATATAATATATATATATATATTATATATATTATATTATATATATTATATTATATATATTATATATTATATTATATATTATATTATATTATATATTATTATATATATTATATATTATATTATATTATATATTATTATATATATTATATATTATATTATATTATATATTATTATATATATTATATATTATATTATATTATATATTATTATATATATTATATATTACATGAACTGCCCCCCTCCAAAAACCAACCTCGACTGATACTACACAAAAGTCATGAATGGGCAAGGAGGATGGAAAGACCGAAGAAGTACAGCATCAACTAGACCTCTACTAGAAGAGTGCAGTGAGTACTGGGACCTGGGGGGGGGAGGCTTATTGCCACCCAAATCCTAGAGAAGACCAATGGTTGTTGCCAATGAGAAATCAATGGTATGCGACTTGCGATAACGCTAAATCATTTGCAATGTTTCTCGGAACAGATGGCGAGTACTGCAAATCTGGGGAGACTTGTTGTCACTCAGAATCCAGGGAACACCATTGGTTGTTGTCAGTGAGCAATCATGTCCTAGCGAGTTGATTTTATTTATCTTTAAAATTTTACAAAAAATTTCACAAAAGTTATTTTCTTTATAAAATAATAAGATGTGGCAATCTTGGTCTATTCTCTAAATTAGTTTCAGTCACCAAAATACCACATTCACATAAGATTTAATAAAATAATAAATAATCATCGCAGCGATGGAACTGGAGCTGCGCCATTTGTAACTTGTTTGAAGGTGTATATTTTTTACCTCATAGATGGGGCCAGACACGTAGCACTACTCATTGGCAGAGTGGACCTGAGACTAGTAGTCATAAAAGAATGCCTTCACTACGAAAGCTCCCAAATTGGAGCCTCACCACTTTATGTAGTTGTGTGCTTGCTTATAGGGGGTCTTTAGTAGTTGATAGGGTAAGAAGAAGAAGAAAGTAAAGAGCGGTTTCGGTGTATGGTAGAGGAGGCAAACGTATTGCCCAAGGTTGTCCGAAGTAGTTTAGTGTCATGCATGGGCATACAGAACTAGAATTGGATTGAAGGGGGTCACTACTAAGATAAGGTTGGGAAACACTGCTTTGGACGGTCTTTTGAGACTACGCTTCTTTTCTTAACTTAAAGTGGATTGTTTTGGTGGGCATAGTTTTTTTTTATTCTTTTCTCGTTAAGAATTGGTTCGGACAATGAATACAAAAGTAAACTACCATTCTTTTGTTGCAGAACCCTTTTCTCGGAACGCGGGGGAACACCGTGATAATACCAGTTGTTGTCGGTCTTCGAGGGAGGGGGTGCTACTTCTACCAGCCTCCTTCAAAAACAAAGTCTTGAAAAGCTTGCAAAGACCAAGTTGCTAAACAAAACTTGGATAGTGACGAAAGCACCAACATAAAAGAATTGTGGGAAAATGACCAAGACGTGTCCGGCAGGAGAAACTCTTGAATCTTGAATGTAAGATAGTAGGGAAAAATCATTTTTGGTTTAGTTATGGGGAAACATACCAAAGAAAGAACAGTGACGATACTCGTTATTTCGAGAGCCGCCATGATTCCCGATGTTGGCGTCGACGACGGACAGTTCTTTGAGGTACTGGTATCAAGCCTTTTCTTTCACGTTTCACTCTGGGAGTCTGCAAGGATTCTTCACATACGTCCTACCATCTGTTAGAAATATCATTTTCATAAAGAAACGCGCAGGTTACAAGGAGGTGATGGTGGTTAAGTGGATAACGGCACGGACTGGCGACCTGGGTGTTCCAAGTTCGAATCTAGTCGATTCCATAATACCACTTTCACTTAGGGATGTTGGCAACCTTCACGTGGTCCCTTCTGCAAGAATGCCGAGAACAGAATCAAACCGGTCAACAAAGTTGTACAAATCTGATCAATACGAATTTACATTACTTTACAGGGAAACGTTTATTTTTGATGCGCCGAGCGTCGCCATCAAAGAGCATGACCGCCATCCGTCACCCTTCAGTTTCAAATAGAATTTTCTTTGGTCTGTCACGCTTCAGTTTCAAATAGAATCTTCTTTGGTCTGTCACGCTTCAGTTTCAAATAAAATGTTTTTTGGTCTGTCACGCTTCAGTTTCAAATGGAATTTTCTTTGGTCTGTCCCGCTTCAGTTTCAAATAGAATCTTTTGTCTGTCACGCTTCAGTTTCAAATAGAATCTTCTTTGGTCTGGCACACTTCAATTTCAAATTGAATCTTCTTTGGTCTGGCACACTTCAATTTCAAATTGAATCTTGTTTGGTCTGTCACGCTTCAGTTTCAAATAGAATTTTCTTTGGTCTGTCACGCTTCAGTTTCAAATAAAATGTATTTTGGTCTGTCACACTTCAGTTTCAAATAGAATTTTCTTTGGTCTGTCACGCTTCAGTATAAAAAAATCTTCGTATCACACTTAGGATCAAAATAGCATTTTTTGTCTGTCGCGATTAGGATCAAAATAGCAATTTATTTTGGTCTGTCACGCTAACATTTTAAATAATATTTAGGGAAGGTTATCGCGCATATCTTTGAAAGATTTAATTTTGGTTTGACGGGCTAAGGTTTTGGAATATAATTTTCTTGGGTCTGTCACGCTAAAGTTTGAAAAAAAATTGTATATGTTGCGCTGACGTTAGATAAACAATTTTTCTTTGGTTCGTTATACTTGCATCTAAAATATCAGTGTCTTTTGGTATATCTCGTTTAGGTTTTGAAATAGCATTTCAATTGGTCGGTCATGTTTACGATTGAAGCATTTTCATTAGTGTCTCGGGCCTAACTTTTGAAATAGCATTTTCATTGGTGTCTCGGGCCTAACTTTTGAAATAGCATTTTCATTGGTGTGTCAAGCTTAACTTTTAAAATAGCATTTTCATTGGTGTCTCGGGCCTAACTTTTGAAATAGCATTTTCATTAGTGTCTCGGGCCTAACTTTTGAAATAGCATTTTCATTAGTGTCTCGGGCCTAACTTTTGAAATAGCATTTTCATTGGTGTGTCAAGCTTAACTTTTAAAATAGCATTTTCATTGGTGTCTCGGGCCTAACTTTTGAAATAGCATTTTCATTAGTGTCTCGGGCGTAACTTTTGAAATAGCATTTTCATTGGTGTGTCAAGCTTAACTTTTAAAATAGCATTTTCATTGGTGTCTCGGGCCTAACTTTTGAAATAGCATTTTCATTAGTGTCTCGGGCCTAACTTTTGAAATAGCATTTTCATTGGTGTGTCAAGCTTAACTTTTAAAATAGCATTTTCATTGGTGTCTCGGGCCTAACTTTTGAAATAGCATTTTCATTAGTGTCTCGGGACTAACTTTTAAAATAGCCTTTTCATTGGTGTCTCGGGCCTAACTTTTGAAATAGCATTTTCATTAGTGTCTCGGGACTAACTTTTAAAATAGCCTTTTCATTAGTGTCTCGGGCCTAACTTTTGAAATAGTATTTTCATTGGTGTCTCGGGCCTACATTTTGAAATAGCATTTTCATTGGTGTCTCGGGCCTAACTTTTGAAATAGCATTTTCATTAGTGTCTCGGGCCTAACTTTTGAAATAGTATTTTCATTAGTGTCTCGGGCCTAACTTTTGAAATAGCATTTTCATTAGTGTCTCGGGCCTAACTTTTGAAATAGCATTTTCATTAGTGTCCCGGGCCTGACTTTTGAAATAGCATTTTCATTGGTGTGTCGAACTTAACTTTTAAAATAGCATTTGCATTGGTGCCTCGGGCCTAACTTTTAAAATAGCATTTTCATTGGTCTGTCAAGCTTAAGATTCAATTAGCATGTGCATCACGAACCGCGCAGACCAAAAGGACGCATATAAAACAAAACCCTTTATTGTTATCCAATATCGCCCTTCATCTCACCCAACCCTCGTTGTTCGTCCATAGTAAAAAGTAATTCTATTACACTGCCGACGGTCTGGTGACGTTAATTGTGTGTGGAAACAAAACCATGAAAATAAATATAACAATGCATTGAATGACCAGCCATTTTGGACAATTGCCCGCGTGACCAATAACCAGATTGGTACGAGAAGAGAGACTCTTAGGTTCGCCCTTGGGCTACCTTTGGTGATTTGGTGAGGGTCCCGTTCCGAAGCATCCCAGTGTCCACGGTCGATTCACAGGCGATGTGGATCGACAATCTTTACAAGTGATTTAGGCTTTAGAAAAACACAGACAACATCAAGACGGAGGATGAAATAAACAATATGAAATATAATCTATTACTGATGGAGATTTGGTATCTGTCTGTCTGAAGCTGAAACTATATTATTATTTATTTATTGTACTATTGTACTTCTATTACTGATGGGGATTTGATATCTGTCTGTCTGTCTGAAGTAAACACTATACTATTACTTCTATTAATTGTACTATTATTACTAATGGAGATTTGGTATCTGTATGAAGCACACAACTATACTATTACTTCTATTAATTGTACTAAACTATATTATTAGTTTTGATCGCTCTCTTTTTATATATCTACTTATCAGCTCCTATATATACCGATTCCAAAACTTCCCCAAACGTCACGCGTCTTTCAAATTTACATAATTAATTTGTTTTAAAGCTTCTAATAAATTAATATTCGCAAATATACACTCTTAATTGTTTTTTTGTTCAGATTTCCAAATGTATTTAAAATATTTTCCTCAATTTTTTGTTTTACATTTTACGCCGTGAAGGGTAAATTTTTTTTGAAAACTTTTTTATTATTCCGTGTTTTATTTATTAAAATAAAAGAACAGAGTGATTCTATTTTTTATTTTTTTGTAGATAAAAAACATTTTACTGAGTAATTAAAAGAAACAACTTGCGAAAATATGCGCCCGGAGGAATCATATATTTGCTAGTTGTAATAATAGTAATAGTTAAACGAAAATACTGTTAAAATCTTAATTCAAGATGGCGTATTAGTGGGTTCCCCCACGTGTGACTTTGCTCTTTTCTTTGTTTTTTTTTGTTTGATTTCACCCAAAAATGAACCACTGTATAGTGTAGGCTTTTTCAAGACACTTTAATCCAAGAACTGTTTACTCTTTGTGATGTTTTTCGATGATTTTGTAATGCTGCAGAGACGATATTGACTTAAAAATGTTGTTTGGCACAAGACAAATGAAACGGACCGTAAAAAATATATCTCACAGAAATGTTATGTTTTTTTTTAGAAATATGAAAAAATGAAAATAAAAATAATAAAATATAAAAATGCTTATTGGAATATAATATGAACCTGACTTTATATATATATATATATATATATATATATATATATATATATATATATATATTTATTTAGTACAACATTCGTACCGTCGGTTTCAAGCACATAAGGACTTAGCACTGCGGATCTCTTCAGCTTCTGAGATATATATATATATATATATTATATTATATTATATTATATATATATTATATTATATATATATTATATTATATTATATATATATTATATTATATATATATTATATATTATATATATATTATATATTATATATATATTATATTATATATATATATTATATTATATTATATATATATTATATTATATATATATTATATTATATTATATATATATTATATTATATATATATTATATTATATATATATATATTATATTATAATATTATATATATATATTATATTATATATATATATATATATATTATATATTTAGTACAACATTCGTACCGTCGGTTTCAAGCACATAAGACTTAGCACTCCGGATCTCTTCAGCTTCTGATAAATATATATATAAATATATATTTTTATTATATATATATATATATATTTTTATTATATATATATATATTTTTATTATATATATATATATATTTATTATATATATATATATATTTAGTACAACATTCGTACCGTCGGTTTCAAGCACATAGAGACTTAGCACTCCGGATCTCTTCAGCTTCTGAGATATATATATATATATATATATATATATATATATATATATATATATATATATAACGCCCTATATTTAAAAAAAATACCACCAAAAGGTTGCTTTTAAAAATGACAAAAAACTGGTCAACTCTGATGGAATTGTATTCCGAGATCATAAGATTAAAGTAAAATCAAATAATAAATTAATCTTGCATTGATAAGGGCTTTTATTTTTACTTGTTAAAATTTTGACCCACCAATGCTTTAAAATAAACGACATATACATCTAAAATACCAACATTCCCAACGTTTCGTCGTTCAATAACCAGAATTTAATTCATAACCCCTAAAACAACGCGGATGACATCCATCAAAAGGATGTTATATCAAAAGGTTGTTTATTCTTTCAAAAAATGGTCAACTCCGATGCTTCAGTTATTCCGGAATTAATCAAAGAAGGCGCGATAGCCCTCTATCCCTTACTAGACTTCACAAACGACCTATGCTAGAAATCTCATTTCTTTGATCAGTCACAACTCAAACACCAATAAACCAAATTAGTTAAAATTTTCACAAAATTTTCTTTTAATTGGTTCAATAAGTGTGTAGAATTTCAGCATCATTAGTCAAGGCAACCCGGATATCCAGAAAGGTCAGAAGTGATTTTGTGTTATCCGTGTGTACGTACGTACGTGTGTGCCACCCTGTATCTCATCAACTATTTGATGGATTCAGCTGCTTTTTGGCAGAGATAGAGGTTCTAGGGTCTAGTTGATGGCATTTTAATTTCAGTTTACCATATAACTTAGTTTTCCAGAAAATTCCAAAAAACCATAAAAATTACCATTGTCTTGAGGCATAGCCTTTACAAAAGTAGTGACATTCCATGAAAAATGCCAGTATACTGAAATCATATGCCCTTAATAGGGTTGAGATTAAAATTCATATACACTAAATGTACAAAAGCAAGGAAATTCCCAAATTTTTACACTTTTATTGTCATTAAGGGTATGACTACATATCAACCAAACCATTTCATTATCGCATCACTACAGTATAAATATATATGCATTAGTGGATGAAGTGTGTAAGGTGCGCTGAAGAAAAATTCCTACAAGTAAAATACATAGCCACGTTGTGCTCGCATACCCTTAATGACAATAAAAGTGTAAACATTTGAGAATAACTTGCTTTTGTACATTTAGTATATATGAATTTTCATCTTAACCCTATTAAGGGCATATGATTTCAGTATACTGGCATTTATCATGGAATAATATTAAAGTTAAATAAAAAAAAATTTATTAATCTTGCATTGATAAATAATTCTATTTAATATATATATATATATATATATATATATATATATATATTATATATATATATATATATATATATATATATATATATATATATATATATATATATATATATATATATTATATATATATATATATATATATATATATATATATTATATATATATATTATATATATATATATATATATATATATTATATAT
The DNA here is from genome assembly GCA_963556195.1 of Sepiola atlantica. Taxonomy (NCBI): domain Eukaryota; kingdom Metazoa; phylum Mollusca; class Cephalopoda; order Sepiida; family Sepiolidae; genus Sepiola; species Sepiola atlantica. The sequence goes on along the minus strand of OY744551.1, from coordinate 55,702,010 downwards.
ATATATATTATATATATATATATTATATATATATATTATATATATATATATTATATATATATATATATTATATATATATATATTATATATATATATATATATTATATATATATATATTATATATATATATATATATATATATATATATATATATTATTAAATAACACGGAGTGTTTTTGCTTAATAACACTTATTTTATTTTTCAATTTTTCGAATGGTCCATTTAGTATTTCGGTCAAATTGCTGTATGTAAGTTCCATGTGTTTCTTTTCATTTTTCGCGAGTACTTTCGATTTGATTCGTCAACTCATCTTCAGGCGGTGTTAACCTTAGTGTCTTTACAACTGTCTTTAATCTTGAGTGTTTTTAAACGGCTACAATATACGCCTTTAAGATGAGCGTCTATAATATTGATGTTACATGCGAACGTGATTACGTGCAAAGCACGTTAAAAAATTCAAAAGTATAATTACTTAACGTCTAAGAATTTGATAATGTTATTTACTATGCTAGACATTTTAAAATGTTGTGACTAGTGTCGTAATTAACATTATTGTAGGATTTTAGTTTTTATGTAAAGGGATTTAAGAAGTTTAAATCTTTTGGTGTTGGTATCGTGGTATATTATTTTAGTATTAACTAGGATGTGTCTATATTGAGAAGGGTGGGGAGCAGTCATGTTTTTTTTTTGGTGTTGGCATTAATGGACAAATCAAGTCTTCATAGTAGCAGTAGTAATGGTTTGAAGACGCCATTTATTTTCTCTAGCGATTATTTGCACATTTCAAGCGTGTTTTTTTTTTAAAGATTACATGCGTAAAACTAGATGTTAATTCTAAATGGTTTCTCATGTGCTTATATTAAACAATATCAAAAAATATTAAACAATATTAAACAAAGACAAGAGGAAACAATATTTATCACCTATATGCAATTTTTATCCCATCATGTCCAGGACTCTAAACTACTCTTTAACCCTCGGGTTCGTTTTGTTGAACTCGATCATAAAGTGCAAAGTCATCATCAGTTCTGAATGCGTTATCCGGGGTTGAAGATTCAATCCTCAGTACTAGATATATCTTGTATATAAAGTAGAGGCGATTTTCCCCTGTAACTTCTCGGAGAATAGGAAAATAACCACATGCATCACAGGCTACTAAAATCACCATTATATTACACTTATCCACTCGAGCGTGTTTTAGTAAATTTGTTATTATTTCTTCCCAGCTAACACTAAATATTACATTTGGCCTGTCATCTACGACTCTCCGAAAAACGTTTTTGCTACCACCTATATGGAGTATAGGTGGTAGCAAAAACTTTTCTCCCTAACAATTCTGTACTGTGACTCTACTCATCGACACCGGGAACTAATAAACACAGTTTTATTTTCACAAAACACCGGTTCTTTATTATTTGCCTGTTATTAATTTAACACGCATGCCAATAACCAAGCTTAGGTTAATTGGCCTATTTTCACGTGTACTTGTAACCCGAAACAGTGGCGCAATCGGTAAGAAGGTAGGTTTCATGATCGTCAGTTTTAGCGTTCGATCCCATTCTACTCTACCACTTTTTTTCTTTTTCATTAAATTTAAATTTAAAACATTCGCCACCACGGTAGACGGGGGAGAAAAAACAATAGGCCGTTTCTTTTTTTTTATTCGACGTCAGGTAGTACTTTCTCCCGTGCAACGCCGGGCGACGGGTTCCACTAGTATATATATATATATATATATATATATATATATAAGTAAGAATTACTTAAGACTTCTACTCTGTCATGGCTGACGGGACGAGGATAATCTACCGCCTGGTATTAAATAACGGGGTTCAGTTCGAATTTTCTAAGAGATCCGAGAGTTCGACAAAACGCACCTTAAGAAGATCGGAGGTTTAATCGGCCGAAATATGGCGAGAATTTAATCCAAGATGAGAACAGTAGAATGAATAATCCAAATAATCTGTGAAAAATGACCATGATATATTTCTCTCCATGTT
>OY744551.1:55690009-55695009 GCA_963556195.1 Sepiola atlantica | reverse complement strand
ACCCCTAATTTTTATTCGCTACGGGATGGTCAGTTGAGATGAAGATGGCTGGTAGGGAAGGGGTCGCAAATCCAACCGACTGACGGTGATATAAAATGACTGACGAACGTAGAATGATTTCGTTGATTAGTGCATATGTATGGTAGGGGGCGGGGGCTGTGATCAGAATGGGTTCAAATAAAACAGGGCCCGGGACAGACCGTAACCCCTAGTTGTACCTGACTACATTTAGCATCAGAGTCCCTGGAGATTCAAATGTTTTTTAACATTGTTTTTTTTTGTGATTTTTTTTAAACATTGTTTTGTTTTTGTGATCTTTTAAACATTGTGTTGTTTTTGTGATTTTTTATTTAACATTGTGTTGTTTTTGTGATTTTTTTTAACATTGTTTCGTTTTTGTGATTTTTTTCTTAACATTGTTTCGTTTTTGTGATTTTTTTAACATTGTTTCGTTTTTGTGATTTTTTTTTAACATTGTTTCGTTTTTGTGATTTTTTAACATTGTTTCGTTTTTGTGATTTTTTTAACATTGTTTCGTTTTTGTGATTTTTTTAAACATTGTTTCGTTTTTGTGATTTTTTTTTAAATTGTTTCGTTTTTGTGATTTTTTTTTACATTGTTTCGTTTTTGTGATTTTTTTTTTTACATTGTTTCGTTTTTGTGATTGTTTTAACAGTGTTTCGTTTTTTTATTTTTTTAAATATTGTTTCGTTTTTTTATTTTTTTAAACATTGTTTCGTTTTTGTGATTTTTTTTTTACATTGTTTCGTTTTTGTGATTGTTTTAACAGTGTTTCGTTTTTTTGATTTTTTTTAACATTGTTTCGTTTTTGTGATTTTTTTTTAAAAACATTGTTTCGTTTTTGTGATTTTGTCGTATTTTCTTAGAAATTGTTTCCTTTTTTTTTTCGCTCCATTTTTCTTTAATTTCTTTCTCGCCGTCTCTTCATTTTTTCATCGCCGTTTCTTCATTTTTTTTTCTCATCGTCTCTTGAGCCTTGCTTCTATCCGTCTCTTGAGCCTTGCTTCTGGCCGTCTCTTGAGCCTTGCTTATTGAGCCTTGCTTCTATCCGTCTCTTGAGCCTTGCTTCTATCCGTCTCTTGAGCCTTGCTTCTAGCCGTCTCTTGAGCATTGTTTATTGAGCCTTGCTTCTATCCGTCTCTTGAGCCTTGCTTCTGGCCGTCTTTTGAGCCTTGCTTATTGAGCCTTGCTTCTATCCGTCTCTTGAGCCTTGCTTCTATCCGTCTCTTGAGCCTTGCTTCTAGCCGTCTCTTGAGCATTGTTTATTGAGCCTTGCTTCTATCCGTCTCTTGAGCCTTGCTTCCAGCCGTCTGTTGAGCCTTGCTTCTAGCCGTCTCTTGAGCCTTGCTTCTAGCCGTCTCTTGAGCCTTGCTTCTAGCCGTCTCTTGAGCCTTGCTTCTAGCCGTCTCTTGAGCCTTGCTTCTAGCCGTCTCTTGAGCCTTGCTTCTAGCCGTCTCTTGAGCCTTGCTTCTAGCCGTCTCTTGAGCCTTGCTTCTAGCCGTCTCTTGAGCCTTGCTTTTAGCCGTCTCTTGAGCCTTGCTTTTAGCCGTCTCTTGAGCCTTGCTTCTAGCCGTCTCTTGAGCCTTGCTTCTAGCCGTCTCTTGAGCCTTGCTTCTAGCCGTCTCTTGAGCCTTGCTTCTAGCCGTCTGTTGAGCCTTGCTTCTAGCCGTCTGTTGAGCCTTGCTTCTAGCCGTCTCTTGAACCTTGCTTCTAGCCGTCTCTTGAACCTTGCTTCTAGCCGTCTCTTGAGCCTTGCTTCTAGCCGTCTCTTGAGCCTTGCTTCTAGCCGTCTCTTGAACCTTGCTTCTAGCCGTCTCTTGAACCTTGCTTCTAGCCGTCTCTTGAGCCTTGCTTCTAGCCGTCTCTTGAGCCTTGCTTCTAGCCGTCTCTTGAGCCTTGCTTCTAACCGTCTCTTGAGCCTTGCTTCTAGCCGTTTCTTGAGCCTTGCTTCTAGCCGCTTCGGTGTTTTTTAAATCTGTTTTTTTTCCGTATTTTTATTTTTATTATCTCTCTTCTTAGTCTTTTTTAGCTCTCTCTGCCGCGTCTGTCGCCTCTCTCTCTGTCGCCTCTCTCTCTCTCTCTGTCGCCTCTCTTATCTCTTATCTCTCTATTTTTCCTCTCTTCGTCTTTTTTAAAATTTTCATTCGTTTTTGTTTTTTTCGTTTCTATTTTTCGACTACTACATCTCTGATATTTTTTCGTTTCTCTTTCACCCCTCATCTTCGCATTCTTTTAAATTCTCTACTTTGCGTCTTTCTTTCTTGGCTTTTGGTGTCATTTTCGTTGTTTTCTGTAATTTGCGCGTCTTTAACTCCTTACCACCCTGCCGTCATGTCAACTCCCGCAAATGCAGCGTTCCTCTAGCCGCCTCATTGTTTTCCATCAACATCGGCCATTCTCCCTACGTCGCTAACAAGCCGTCGAATGTGTCCACGTGCTCGCGGGCAACACGAAACGCTCACTCAACCGAGTAAATACTTCTCCGCTCGCTCCCTTGATCCCAGAATTTTAATATGCTCTCTGATACGAGATTTGAAAACTTTCTAATATTACCATCTTGAACAGAATAATAAAATCACAATAAATACCCTATCGAAACCTCCCATGTTTGTGGTGTTATCTTAGCGACATTTTCATAGCAAGGGTGCGCCATCTTTATTCTGAAATGTTCCTCTGGGCGATATTTTTTTTGTGTCCTTCCTCGTTGTTTTTTTTTTTTTTTTTTTTTAAATATTTATTTTATTTACGGGTTAACTTTTCACATGAGAAATATATCTAAGAACTTTTTTTTGTTATTTTTAGAATTTGGATTTTTAGTTTCGCATTTTTTTTTTTAGAGGGTAGCTCTGTTTGAATCTAAAAAACAAACCTTAATTTCCTCTACGTACGCGTATTCTAAAAATCGGCAACATCATATATTTTTCTATTTGTATGCTCATCCATGTTCTTTGAATTTGCAAATAGGTTCATCCAGTTGATAAAAATGTTTTCGATTTTTATCTCGGGGTTAGCGAGTGGAAATAATGGGCGCCATTTTTACTTTAAGGTGCAAAATGTCTTATCAAAAGATATAACTAATCTCAACTACGTATCGATGTTAACTAAATTTTTTTACCACTAACCCTAAGTTCGAGTGGCCAAGTCGTAAAATCAACCGCCCATTTGACACAATGGTTAATGTTCTAGAAAAGTTACTCTGTTTAGCGACGTAAAAAGAGTTCTAAAACAAAGGGAAATCACTCTAGTTTACTAACATTGTCTGAATGACCAAGGTTCAATCAGAAAGACTCGAAGAAATGGTATTCCTTGCTAAAATCTGAGCAGTAAAAGGTGAGGGTCAAGTGTAAGTGGAGCACGTCTGGGAAAAGAGTAGCACCCTCCCCTAAATCTCGATGTAGTAGAAAATAAAAAAGGAACCCTTTGGATTGCCCTCGGCTACCCTCAATCAGTATACGTTTTTTTACGTGTAGATTTACCAACTTGCAACTTGGACTTATGGTTAGTGAGAAAGAAATTTGTTAATATTAATTAATAAGTATTTGTCATGCACTATAAAACTTACTGTCATGGCTGTTATTTTTCAGATTTGTTTTTTTTTTAGATTAAACAAAATTGTATTTCAATTTTTTAATTTGATAAAATTATGTTAATTCCTATTTTAATCACCTATATTATTTCGGATGAAATGGGTTTTTACATTAAAAATAAGTTGAAGAGTTATCTCCCTTGATATGACACTTTGCCACCCCTAAGTAAAAACAGACCAAATAAGGAAATAAGTATATATTTATTATACATATATTTGAGAAACCAGTTAACAGACGCGTTTCTCAAATTTTCAAATTTTCAAATATTCAAATATATCTCTTAACGACGCTTTAAATACTGTAGTAACACTCATATTATATATATATATATATATATATATATATATATATATATATGAAACACTGAGAATAGAAAAAAATCGACAGTTGTGAACGCAGATTAGAAAAACTGTAAGTGAACAAGGAAGATTAATATTTATTTGAGGTTGACGACAACGGGGAGATGGACAAAATAGGAGGACGAGGGAGAGAAGGAGGAACTAAAGGTATATGTATGTATGTATGTATGTATGTATGTATGTATGTATGTATATATATATACATATTTATTTATATATTTTTTGATGTGTTGATGTTTTTTATATTTATAATATAAAACTAAGAATAATACATTAATCACTTAAATAATAGTGTCATGGATTCGTCCAAACACTTTAAAATGCAGCAACATGTTTGTAAGTAACGGATAAGTTTTATTAGACAGACGAACAGCACAGGTAAAGACAATTTTTTTTTTGTCTTAAATAACTAATATAAGTTAGCAAAACATTTATATGGAACAAAACGAAGATTTAGTATAAGGAACGTTTATGTTTTTGTCTTTTAAGGGAAGTGGGGTCTGATCAACTCTGCTGGGAAGCCATGAAATTAAATACTGTCTTGTTTTTAAATTTCCGAAACAGTTTTTCATGGTAAACAACTGATGATCCCTTAAAATAGTGTTAGAAACAAACTAATATAATAACTGTAAAAAATAAATTGACTTACATGAGTGTTTTTTCCACTGAAAGACTTGGGACTATAAGTTTTTTATTTTTTATTTTATTTAAAAAAAATTTTTTAATATAGTTTTAATGGTTGAGAAACTTCCGAGACTATATATATATATATATATATATATATATATATGTATATATATATATATACAGCCAGCTATTCTTTAAGGATATATATTTATATAATATATATACACGTATGTCATCCAGCCAGCTAGCCATTCTTGTGTATTAAGAGTATTTCTAATTTAGGAGCCTCGTATCTAAAATACATTAAACTTCGCACTTAACATACACGCTTTGCCATATTATAGCATTCTAATATATATATATATATGTATATATATATATATATATATATAAAAGGGCTTATGAC
>OY744551.1:55677509-55685009 GCA_963556195.1 Sepiola atlantica | reverse complement strand
ATACACACCTGTTACCGTCGTCGTCGGGAAGCCGTCTCTGGATACAATCACTCAGGCGTCGATGTCTTGTTTTTAAGAAAACTATTAATTAGAAAATAACAGTTACAGAGAAAACATGAAAGGAACTGTTTAAATGTAACGGTTTACATGCGTGCGCGCACGAGACAGATGGACAGATGGATGGATGGATGGATGAAGAGACAGGTAGAGATGAGCGGTTGGATCGATGGACAGACAGGCAAGTGATTGGTTGCATATAGAAATAAGATGCGTCAATTCAATCCGCGCGTTTAACGCTATATAACACTTCAGCGTGACAGACCGATGGACTTTAGTAGATTTTTGGACGTATCTAAACATGCTATTTTTGGACGTATCTACACATGCTATTTTTGGACGTATCTAAACATGCTATTTTTGGACGTATCTAAACATGCTATTTTTGGACGTATCTAAACATGCTATTTTTGGACGTTCTACACATGCTATTTTTGGACGTATCTACACATGCTGTTCTTGGACGTATCTAAACATGCTGTTCTTGGACGTATCTAAACATGCTGTTCTTGGACGTATCTAAACATGCTATTTTTGGACGTATCTAAACATGCTGTTTTTGTACGTATCTAAACATGCTGTTTTTGGACGTATCTAAACATGCTGTTTTTGGACGTATCTAAACATGCTGTTTTTGGACGTATCTAAACATGCTGTTTATGGACGTATCTAAACATGCTGTTTTTGGACGTATCTAAACATGCTGTTTTTGGACGTATCTAAACATGCTATGTTTGGACGTATCTAAACATGCTGTTTTTGGACGTATCTAAACATGCTATGTTTGGACGTATCTAAACATGCTATGTTTGGACGTATCTAAACATGCTGTTTTTGGACGTATCTAAACATGCTGTTTTTGGACGTATCTAAACATGCTGTTTTTGGACGTATCTAAACATGCTGTTTTTGGACGTATCTAAACATGCTGTTTTTGGACGTATCTAAACATGCTGTTTTTGGACGTATCTAAACATGCTGTTTTTGGACGTATCTAAACATGCTGTTTTTGGACGTTTCTAAACATGCTGTTTTTGGACGTATCTAAACATGCTATTTTTGGACGTATCTAAACATACTGTTTCAACCTTGATCGTGACAGAATAGCCAATGGACAGTGGTATTTTGATGAAGCTAGAATAAGATACATTCAGTGTGGATGCAGGATTATTTAATAATAAAAAATGCTATTTTAAATAAGTGCCACTAAGATTCATATCTATGTGAAACTGTATTTTCAAACAGAAAAACATAAAACACAATAAAACGCAGAAAACACAAAAATTACAAAAAAAAAACCACAAAAAACAAAACGCAAGTAAAAATTGAAAAAAAAAAACAACCGGAAAAATAAATGAAAAAAACTTTTTTTTTAAACATTTTTAAAATAGGTAAATATCTTCCATAATGAGTTAAGCGTATAGATGTGAGACGGCATCTACAAAACAGAAAAAAAGCACAGAAAAACACAAAAGAAACAAATAAAACAACGAAAATTAAAAAAAAAAACAAAAAAAACAATACAAGACAAAAAAAGATGAAGAAAAATTGGGGAAAAAAGACAGGAAAGAAAAAAAAAAAGTAGAAAAAAATAATTTTTAAAACATTTTTAAAATAGGTAAATATCTTCCAAAATAAGTTAAGCGAATAGATGTGAGACGGCATCTACAAAAAAGAAAAAGATCACAGAAAAACACAAAAACACAAATAAAACCACGAAAATTAAAAAAAAAAAAATACAAGACAAAAAAAAAATCAAGAAAAAATTGGGAAAAAAAGGAAGAAAAAAAACCCATTTGTCTCAACATTTTTCAAATAGATAAATTAGCACCCAAAATATCTTCCGAGTAAGTTTTTCTTTTAGGGGTTGTTTTTGTTCATCGCGTTTGGCGCCGATTCGAAAACGGGGCCCCCGTTTCGAAAACGGGGCCCCCGTTCGTTCCACCACGAAGCAAACGGGGTCTAATCACCGAAAACCACTGCTGATCATCTGGGCGGCAAATTACCAATTACGAAGTCCTATCGGCTCAGAACCGTAAGAGAAAGGGTCGCTTAATGAATCGCATGGTAGACATAACTGCCAACGGCTTATATTTGTTCGAAGGGTGGCAATAGGGGGGGAGTGCGAAAAACAAGGGGCATGGATATGAGAGACAGTGGGGATAGAGCGAGTGAGAGGGAGGAGTAATTCTTCCTAAATTACCAGAATCTGGGGTCGATTCGACAAGTGCCCCTTACAAAAGCTCGCACCTGCTAAAGATCCTAATTTACCGAACGTCCCTTTTTCTTATATTCATTTCTGATAGCTCATCTTTGCATAGGGAAATTGGTTCGCAATCTATTATTATACAAAATGTGAGTTAATTAACGATTGTTTTCACCTAAGGCGGGATTTACATACTTAAATAGTAGAATACCTGCCCCGGGACGGGTATTAGCAATAAATACAACCTTTAGTATAAAAATTTTATGTTTTCTTTTTCTTTAATATTTTTGTAAGGGTATGGTACGAAATCGTTGACATCCCTAAAAATTTAAAAAAAAAACGTTATGGAAATAGATTTACGTCTTCCCCCTTCCTTATTAATCGAGCGAACTTTAGTGTGACGGGACGTTTATATATTTATCTACATGAATAAATGAGAAAATTCTTTTCTATTTATCACTCCGATATTACCATAAAAACGGGTTACTGTTATTTCATTCCATAATACAAGACAATACTTTGAAATACTGTATATATAGTATAGATGAAAGGTAGAAAACATCTATTTGAATGCCTAACTTGCACAAACAATTTCTTAACAGTTCATGATAAATGAATGTTCGTTGTTATTCATTTGTAATTATATTGTCCTATTTTCCATATATATGTAATAGAAACATCTGGTATGCCTAATTAGCATAACAATTTTTTTAACAGTTCATAATAAATGAATGTTCGTTGTTATTCATTTGTAATTATATTGTCCTATTTTCCCTATATATATGTAATAGAAAGATCTTTGTATGCCTAATTAGCATAACAATTTTTTAAACAGTTCATAATAAATGAATGTTCGTTGTTATTCATTTGTAATTATATTGTCCTATTTTCCTATATATATGTAATAGAAAGATCTTTGTATGCCTAATTAGCATAACAATTTTTTAAACAGTTCATAATAAATGAATGTTCGTTGTTATTCATTTGTAATTATATTGTCCTATTTGTCCTATATATATATATGTAATAGAAAGATCTTTGTATGCCTAATTAGCATAACATTTTTTTTAAACAGTTCATAATAAATGAATGTTTGGTGTTATTCATTTGTAATTATATTGTCCTATTTACCTATATATATGTAATAGAAAGATCTTTGTATGTCTAATTATCATAACAATTTTTTTAAACAGTTCATAATAAATGAATGTTCGTTGTTATTCATTTGTAATTATATTGTCCTATTTTCCCTATATATATGTAATAGAAAGATCTTTGTATGCCTAATTAGCATAACAATTTTTTAAACAGTTCATAATAAATGAATGTTTGGTGTTATTCATTTGTAATTATATTGTCCTATGTTTCCTATATATATGTAATAGAAAGATCTTTGTATGCCTAATTAGCATAACAATTTTTAAAACAGTTCATAATAAACGAATGTTTGGTGTTATTCATTTGTAATTATATTGTCCTATTTTTTTAACCTAACCCCCAAATGGCAAAGTTTACCAAAATAAATGCAATTTTGCCACGTTTCTCACCATGTTGCCTAGAATATATATGCTATAATTCATAATTTCAAGACTTAAGGATTTAAGTAAGCACATGCGTATTATTGTCTTAATTAATGTAAACACAATAAGACATAACGAAAAATTATTATCAATAATAAATTATTAAGTAGGTTATCATAATAAATAATCGATAGTAAAAACTTGGTTTCGATTTTTTTTTTAAATGAATAGAATAATATTAGTTTTAGATCAACTAAATTTCATAGTATAGTATGGTTGCAATTACTAGTTTTTTTAAACAAAATAATGTTTAGTTTGATATAAAACTCTAACATATCTTTAGCAATTTATAAAGATTAGATTTTGTTAATTTCAACTTAGCCGGTAATTGTATTTATGTTTGTATATATATATATATATATATATAATGAAGGTTTATAACTAAAAGATAACTTTTAGAGAATTAGACCTATTGTGAGATGAGGAAAGCTCAATATACTTGCTTTTTGCCTTTGGATCTGTTTACTTGAAAACAGGAAGAAATGCGTTTTCTTAATATGGCTAATTTTGTCTGATCCCCCCTCTAAGGACTAAAGATTTGGGCTGAATCTTCGCCGTTGGATTTTCATGCAGATTCTTCTGGATTTACCAATTACATTTGAACCCTATACAACTTGCATCTCCGTGTTTGGTGACTTTCATTTACATTGAAACACACCCGTTTGAACTTTTAAAACCTTTTAAAAAGAATTTAAAAAAAAAATCTTTTTCCAAATTTTGAATATTGACTGTTCTTATCTGTCAACTTATCAATCACTACTTCCTCTGATGATAAGATTTTGATCTTTGAAAAGCCGTGCTTAAGGAATGCAATTGAAAGAGAAGAATACATATTTTTATTTACTAAATGCTCCTTGTTCTGAACAACTAAAGATATTGATCTGTTTCCATTTACAGATCTAACTATTTTTCATTGACTCACCTTATTATATACATATATATATGTGTGTGTGTGTGTGTGTGTGTGTGTGTGTGTGTGTGTGTGTGTGTGTGTGTGTGTGTGTAAGTGTGGGTCTGTGTAGGTCTCTGTGTGTGTGGGGGTCTGTGTAGGTCTGTGTGTGTGGGTATGTCTAGGTGTGTGTACATGTATTTAACTAAGGGGAGATTGACCGTTTCGGGCCTGTCTCGCCTATAGTCAGAGTTGACCGACTTTCTTAAGTGTCATGCAGCCTTGAAGAGGTAGACATCAGGATGTCATCTTATGCAAAGGGGTTTCTCGTCTGAATAATTATAAATATAGTTTGTTTGTTTTTTTATAATTATATATTGGCGGATCTAATCTTTGTTCTTCAGTATATCCCCGAAGAGGAAACGAGGATATTCTGAAACAATTGTCGAATACTCAAACTATGTTTATTTTAATATTATATATATATATATATATATATATATATATATATATATAACAGTGTTTTTGTTTGATAAAACTTTTGTATATTTTTTCAGTAATACAAATGATCCCTTTAGTATTTCTGTCAAATTAGTGTATGTAAGTTCCGTAGCTTTCTTGTTCCATTTTATTTCCTTTTTTTACGAGTACTTTCTGATTTAATTTTAATATTTTTACTTTCATTAATTTAAAAACAAATGTTTACGTTTTACTTTTTTTTCTTTTTTTCTTTTAATTTTAAATTTTTTACTTTCATTTTTTAAAACTTTTTACATTTTTTTTTACTTTTATTTTTTAAAAACTTTTTACATTTTTTTTACTTTTATTTTAAACTTTTTACATTTTTTTACTTTTATTTTTTAAAACTTTTTACATTTTTTTTACTTTTATTTTAAACTTTTTACATTTTTTTACTTTTATTTTTTTAAACTTTTTACATTTTTTTTACTTTTAGTTTTTAAAACTTTTTACATTTTTTTAACTTTTATTTTTTAAAACTTTTTACATTTTTTTTACTTTTATTTTTTTAAAATTTTTACATTTTTTTACTTTTTTTTACTTATTTTTTTATTTGTTTATTTGTAATACTTTTTAATATCTTAACTTTTATTACGTTTATTAATTTGTTTACTAATTTATTTTTAATTAATTTTTCTAATATTTATTTGTCAGTTTAAAAAATATCTTTTAGTTTAAATTGTTTTTAATTAAATTTTTAAAAAAATCAGATATCTGCAATGGTGACGTGTTTTCTGACATTCATCTTAATTTTTAATTACATATTTAAAAAAAAAATGTTTTATTTCAAAGAAGTAGATAAGTGAAAGCAGCGGACCGGAACAATTACTTACCAAAGGTGTGAAGTGCCGATTAGAGAACGCCTGGTGCGGATCGAACCGTCTTTCAAGCAACAATAATTTGTGCGATGAAACATTTTTGTATTGATAAACTAATGTTTATTTCATTTGTCTGCATCATGGCGTATTTCAAAGCCAGTTGCATGTTTGATAAATCGGAGATACGCCCTCGCTTCAAGAAAACCAAAGAAACCACTTAGCACCGTCAAAGAAAGCATTTCTCCGATTTAAATTAAATTGCAATGTGTGTGTGGGCGTGTACAATATCTATATTCACACACACACACATATATACACTGCATTTTCCTAAATGGTCACCGATTTACTAATGGCTCGGATATGCCTTGTTTACTTTTAACTTATAGTAGAAAACATTCTCTTAACAACGTAATGTAAATAATGAATGAAAACTGTGAAAGATATCCTCTCACAATGACGTCACTAAAGAGCGGAGGCGAAGCCTGGGAGGGTGGACCTCCTAGAACTGCACAGGACAGACCCATAGACCGGCGTAAATGAAGATCCGAAGGCCAAGACAATACCAGTGAAGACCCGAAAGCCAAGACAATACCAGTCTATGTTGTTCAGTATCCATCGGAACAGATACTACACTTTGATCTTAGCCAAAAGGCCGAGAAAGACTTGAAATTTTAACAATAATCGCCATTGGAAGTATGGTTCAGAAAACACGCTGGTTGATGAAGAAAATGGCTTTAATTAATTGTATGAATAATTTTTCTTAATATCACCGTATCGGCAAATATTGTAAATACATATGTAAACTTGATAATAGCAGTTATAAGTGTATATTTGTAAATATGAATTTAATTGAAGGTTAAAAGGAATGTATTATGTAAATGACTCAACCCGTCTAGTGTCTAAACGACGTTTACTAACGGTATATAAGGCTGTTGAAATCTATTAATTTAAGTAAGATTCGTGCCCCGTTTTCACTTCTAATCGCAGCCTCGTCTTGAAATTTCGTTCTAATCTAATAATAATAATAATAATGTTATTTAATATTATCTAATGTAAATTTAATTGTATAATAATAGTTTCCTAATTCTACAGGTATACAAATATTATGAACGCTGACTCTAAAAACTTAATTCATTAAATGTTAATTACTCGACGATCCCCTCCCCCTCCCCTCTGTTTAAAAAAAATCCCCAGGACAGACAGACAGACAGAGAAGGTGCTCGTTATATTATTTTACTTTTTTTTTGTTTGTTTAAAATGACTCAAAGATTCTTTAGACTATATATTGGGTATTTAGATCTGTATGGCAAGGTTTCCTTCCTCTTATCTAATTACCTTTCTGATACCTAAGGTACTTAAGCTTTATTCTTTATTTATTTTTTTAATGCAACTTTAATTCTGATATAATTTTATTGCTAGCTACCATATTGC
>OY744551.1:55659217-55669217 GCA_963556195.1 Sepiola atlantica | reverse complement strand
AAATAAATTGACTTACATGAGTTATTTTCCACTGGAAGACTTGAGACTATAAGTTTTTGTTTTTTTTAGTTTTTTAGTTTTTAAAAATTTTTTTTGTTTTTTTTGTTTTTTTTTTATATAGTTTTAATGGTTGAGAAACTTCCGAGACTATATATATATATATATATATATATATATATATATATATATGAGAGAGAGAGAAATATTATTTCATGTATACACATATATTATAACGTGATATAATATATTGTGTGTAGATTTTCAGTATTTATTTCAACAGTGCTCAATATGTGAGTAGAGCTTCAACAATTCCGTGCACTTAGCTTAAACTCGGACGCCTCTGTGTTGCTTACTTGCCATAAATATATTTTCATATATATATATATATATAGTGTATATGAAGAGTTCGAATGCAAAACGCGATAAACGCCATTTTCAAAGTTTCGAAGCTATCGCTACGAAAAGGGTTTCATTTTATCATTGGACCACATTCCCAAATATATAGATAATTTCTATTTGTTTTCAATTAAAATACACTTTTCGTCGAGGTCTAGATATAATATATTCGTTCTTTTATTGTTTAATGTCGCAATTTAAGCAAATGGGATGTATCGCGTTTTGCATTAGAACTCTTCATATATATATATATAGAGAGAGACATTTCATTCAGTTCGTATGAATCAGATAATTCTATTATTCCACGATATATATAGTAAGAATTATTTCTAGAAAGGCATCGGGTACTTACAGGAGGGACCACGTGAAGGTTGCCAACATCCCAAGTGAAAGTGCTTCTGCGGAACGAACTGGATCTGAACTGGGCACACCCAGAATGTCAGTCCGCGTCGTTAACAACTGAACCACCGTCACCTCCCAACACTATTGATAATGTTTACCCATTCATTTATTTTATTATTATCGCTTTCATTTTAAATTCATGTTTTGAAACATGACGTAAATCACAAATCATTGTATTTTTGTAACTTAAATCAAGTAGGTTCATGCCTTGTCCGGAGCGATTTCCATACAACCATAATACCACTAAGCAAGATATGCAGACAGATATTCATGTATGAATATATATTAATACAGGGTGGGCCAAAATAAGGGTCCTATCTTTAAATTTGAATAACTTGAATTTGAATAACTTCCACAAAATAAAAGTTAAACTCACCAAACTTTGTGTGTGTAGACTGACCCTTCCGAGATTTTTTGAAATAAGCAAAACAAATTTTAGCCGAAAAACACTTCTTAAAACTCACAAAAACTAAAGTATTGTTTTTTACACTGTTTTGAGTTTTTTTAAGCAAAAATAATGTTTTCTAAATGAGGGTACGTTCCTTAGGGCTAATACGGCTCATGCTTGCTTCGGAAGGGGTCCTTTACTTATTCTAAAAAAAAAAAAAAAAAAAAAAAAATCAATAAATAAAAAAGTTATGAATTCTTAAAAATAGGACCCTTATTTTTGCCCACCCTGTATATTCACACACACACACACACACACACACACACACACACACACACACACACACACACACACACACACACACACACACACACACACACACACACACACACCTTTTGTAATATGGTAGGAAACTCCCTAGCAGAGTGCTAGATTAATTAAGAACGTAATATTTATTTATTTTTTGGTACAGAAAAAATAGTACAAACCGAGTAACAGGTGACAACATAAGCTGAAGACAGCCGGATAGTTAAATCCATTCTGAGCTTGAAACCGACGGCACTAATGTTGTACTAATTTTCTGTACCAATATATATATATATATAATCCACAGAGTAGTAATCCAAAGAATTTTAAGCGGGCTTATAAAAAGTGCTCAATATCAAATAGAGCTTTTATATATGATTATTTTTTATCTACACAGGCATGTACAAAATCTGCGACACTGTCATGTCGATGTTATCGATCAACAGCTATTATAAACTGAGATCTCATCAGGCAGAGTTAGAATCCGATCTTAACCTTATTAATTAATCAGACTTTGTTATTGATTTTTTTTTAGTTCAACTAATGTTTTGATTATAACATAACACATAATTCTATTAATAAATACTGTTTTATTTCGTGCACAAATGTTTAGCAAGTCAATATAATTTAGAAATGCTAATAATGGTGATTTTTTATGTTAAATCCTTTTCATTTCTAAAACATGTATCCAGTTTAAAAATAAAATACCTTAGACACAGGTGAGATTCGATCTCTGGTATTGACATCGTAAAAACTACTGCCTTAGTAATGAGTACTCTGCCTATTCATTTATTTTGTTTGGACTGCAGGAAATACTGGTATTGACATCGTAAAATATGCATGTTCTCTTTTTTGTCAATCACTAACAGGATTTTGTTTGCGTACAAACTCCACAAACACTATACTTTTTTAATATATTGTTTAGCAAGAAAATATAGACAAAAATCTCAATTTTTTTAGTTTACTTAGAAAATATATTTAAAAATAAAATATATAATAGTGAAATAGTAAAATACGCGTTACGTATTAGCAAAAAAAAAGAGACAAAAATTAAAAAGTTAACGAAAAACCAAGCAAATTACTCGATATTATTAATTTACATTTAAAAAAATATCTTTGAACTGTTTGATCATAGAAACAAAATTATTTAAAAGCACGTGTTCAAAGTTTACCATCCTAATTTGTACATGCGAGAAAAGTTCGAATTACAGTAACGTAAGTGTTATATTTTAAATTGCCTCAAAATTGATATAATGGAAAAATCTCATCCATTCACTGTGGAGGTCCCCAGATACCGGAGAGCTTTCTACTCAAATAGCTTCTTTCCTCGTGCTGCTGGCCTCTGGAACTCCCTCCCTGCCCCCTGTTTCCCAGACAGTACTGACATGCAGAAATTTGAAATTAATGTAAACAGACATCTCGCTGCGCAGATCCCAATTTAGGTTGACCCCCCCCCCAACCTTCTCCCTTTTCTTCCTTCTCAGTAGGCCCTTACGTCTACAGTGGCGGCCTGCCTTGTTTGGGCTGGACTACGTTAAAAAAAAAATAATAAATACTGTTTTTGTTATAAAAATAAATTTATTCAAATACATAATTCAACATTTGACAAAAAATGAATGGTTTAAATATTAAAGTTCATGAAAATCATTTTCAACCGCCAAATTTAAAAAGCCTATATTTGGAACACGAAGAAATTTATTCGGATGTCCTGCTAACTTGGTAGGCCGAGAGCAGGCTCGATTCGTTTCTATGAATATGTGCGATGGAGAGGCGCTCGTAAAGGAAAGTGAATCCACGCTGGTCCGTCCCCAGTGTGGCGCGTCATTAAAAGACCAATGCGGTTAGGGCAGTCGCGCGTGACGGGGCCTATCACTCCACTCGTCTCCACGGCGATCGGTTGACACACAAGACCGGTATATTTTGATTGATTGCGGTCCTCTGCCGACGCTGTTACATGTCGAGGGTTTATTGCCGACTCTGTCACTGACGAGAGCGAAAAGGTGTCGACACAAGTCGCATCCCAAATAAGTGAATTGCCGTTTGCAAACAGAAACACCAGCATGTCATCGTGTCTTTTTTCATCCCATTTGTCGCGGCCCAACTGTTCGAGAATGAGAAAATATTGTTTCATATGTTATTAGACCAGGGGTGGGCAACCTTCGGCCCGCGAAGGCTTAGCGTCCGGCCCGCCACCCTTCTATGCTTTATCATTGCAATCCGGCCTGCGGACCTTCCAGTAAAACTCATATCATTTTGTGACATAGACGTAAAAGTAGGTTTCAATTAAGATTTACAGTGGGATAAAAATGTATAAATATCAGCGAGCGATGATGCACTTATATTTCATTTTTCTTTAACTATTAATTTCAAATCCTTCTGAGATAAACATAGAAAAAAAAAGAGAGTGGCAAAGAGGAAACGTGAGACGAGGAACGGGCATGAAACATAGAACTTATATGAGGTATGTCAAAACGAATGCTGGATCAACTTGCTTCTTACCCCGTCATTATTTTTTATGATTCCAAAATGGATCTTCGTCAGCGCCTTTTATAACATCACATACAGAAGTCTCTTGAGAAAAAAATATCAGATTTGTAGAGTGTTCAATGCAATTTTTGTACAATTTATTCATGTAAACAAAATATAGTAATTCTGAGATTTCGTTTTTCACTCCGGCCCGCGATCTTCTTCCAAAAGTCTCATCTGGCCCTTACTCTGAAAAGGTTGCCCGCCCCTGTATTAGACAGTTGACGTAATTGCAATTCAATAACCATTTCTTGTTGGACCATTAACTTTATTTTAGACAAACTTGTGACACATACAATCTTATATTGTTTTCTTTTTTATGAACCGGAATATGATGTTCAGTTTTTCTAGCATGTTTATCTTTTCATATTTTTTCCTCGACAGACAGACTCTTTCGTTATCTCACGCCTCTTCAGTGTGGTTATAAAAAGCTGAGATTTTCAACCCGACAACTTTGTCAGCAAAAGAAAAAAAAATTTTCCTCAGCCAAAAAGGGAAGAAAAAATTCTAATGCCTATATATTATTATTATCAGCTACCCATCGTGCTCTATTCATTTACGAAAACCTGTGCATTTATTTGAAATGGGTGTCAGTTATCTCCCTTAGAAAAGAGCTCAGCCCAAGATAAGTGAAGATCCAATATTTTTTTCATTCAGTGTTTCGCCTTATAAATGTGATGTAACAGTCATCAGCGCGGACTGTAGATCTGGCAAGTCGCTTTCAATTTCTGTCAGGGCTGTAATACCACTTTTTATAAGACATTTCGGAAATGTATAAATCCGTTTCAACTCTTCCGAGCCCCTCGTAGACTAAACTCTTGGCAAAGAAAATAATCTAGGATGGGGTGAGGTTCCGAAATAATGTCATACTTCCTTTAACACGCATTGCTACAGATTCTTTTTTAGTTGTCTCCCCTTTGCATAACTCAATCACGTTCTGAAAAGCCAAAAAACAAAAAAAAAATTTTTTCTCTACAAAACAACCAAACCAAACATGAAAACATATTTGAAGATCTATAGAACTTTAATCAGAAAAAAACGTTGACCAAAATGACCTGATTCGGAATTAAATAACCATAACAAAGGGTTGATATGCCGTAAAACAAAACAACCAAACGTACGAACATGAAATTGCCTTAACATATTAACATATAGATTGAAGGTAATTAGAAGCTGAACGGGTGAAGACGATAACACTTGAACCCCGATTTATTTTCTTGTCTTAACAAATGTCTTGGAGCCTGTGGATGCGTGCTGGGGGTCAGTGGACGTGTGCAATTTGCTGGAGACACGTGCTGGAGCCAGTGGTTGTGTGTCATTTGCTGGTGCCAGTGACCGTGTTTCATATTGCTAAGAACACGTGCTGAAGCCAGTGGCCGTGTGCCATTTGCTGGTGCCACGTGCTGGAGCCAGTGGCCGTGTGCCACGTGCTGGAGCCAGTGGCCGTGTGCCACGTGCTGGAGCCAGTGGCCGTGTGCCACGTGCTGGAGCCAGTGGCCGTGTGCCACGTGCTGGAGCCAGTGGCCACGTGCAAGAATAAAAAATGTGCAATTATTCATTACCCGTCCGCACGCCGGGCTGAAAAGTAAAAAGAGCAAAAAAAGAATTACGCATAAACTAACTGATGAAACTATCCAACAAGATCTCGTGTGTCTGTCCGTTTCTCGCCTATATGTAACTTTTATTATTAGACATTGACTTTGTTTTGTATTTACTATGAAACGAATGATTATTAAAACCAGAAATATTATTGAGGAAACTTAAAGGAATCTGTTTAAAAATCTTACTTAAAAATAAAATGTAAACATGACTATATGCTATTAAACCTTATGTCTAGAATCCTTATTCCAACTTTGATCAAACTCCATTACATGACTTTGATTCTAGAAAATCTTTATAAGTATACGATCCAGCTCTGGGGGTCTTCAGAAATTTTTTTTTAGAAAATCTTACTTAATTGGTGTCTAATGACTAAAGATCAAATCTTATGCAAATCTGAAATATTTAATTTTCAAAAGTGAGATTGTGCCAATTCCTTTAAAAAGCCTTTATGAATAGCCTCATGAAACTAACATTTTGGGAATATTTATTTATTGATGTCTAAGAATTCTTGTAGAATGTAGAAAATTTCATAAAATCGGAGGTCCACAACCTTTTTACCCGCTTCGGATAAAACTATATAGAACAAAACATAGCCAACATTACCAACCTTTACCCCTAGCAGCTTTGTTACAAAATTCATAATAATCGGTTATTTCAAGAGTGAATCGGGACATAGAAAGATATAAAGATAAACATATACCTCACTGTGTATGGATAAAGGTTACCCATGGCCTTTTGGCTAAGATCAAAGTGTAGTATCTGTTCCGATGGATACTGCACCCCATAGACTGGTGTTGCCTTGGCCTTCGGGTCTTGATTTACGCCGGTCTATGGGTCTGTCCTGTGCAGTTCTGGGAGGTCCGCCTTCCCAGGCTTTGCCTCCTCTCTTTGGGGAGGAGTAAGTTTATTGCTTACTGCCTGAGGCGCCCCTACCGGAGAATGCCGACGGGGCTGCCCAGGAAATTTTTAAACCCCACTTTCCCGACCCGACCTTGGGTCACATCTTACTTGTGGGAGTAAGATAAAAACTGCCCTTGTGCCTAACTCCTGGAGAGGAGTAAATCAATACCCTACTGTCGTCACTCTACCTGATTCAGAAATAAATAACCCTAAAAGGGTCGATATG
Source organism: Sepiola atlantica (assembly GCA_963556195.1). Lineage (NCBI taxonomy): Eukaryota > Metazoa > Mollusca > Cephalopoda > Sepiida > Sepiolidae > Sepiola > Sepiola atlantica. The sequence continues at coordinate 55,662,471 of OY744551.1, read as the reverse complement.
CCGTAAAACAAAACAACTAAACCAAACTATCTTCACTTCATCGACCGTGCTCTAAAACATAATGTATTCCAATGTATTAGAAATCCCGTACAATACTGAATCGTAACTGTTAATATAATTACTACATTCTATTATTGAATTAACCCCTAATCTCCCTCTTCAAATCACGCCCCTGCGTGCAGCATGACTTGATTTCGGTCGCAGATATACAAACGTGCTTTTTCAATGTCGTGGCTGCTTAGTGATGAGATCCGAGGCGAACGTCGACCTCGCGTTAATATCATAAAAATTGAAAAAAATGGCGGGAGACAAATAGGGTTACAATTATTATCGGAAAAAAAAAGAAACGTTATTAACGTCTTTTGTTTTCGAACCTGAGGCGTTTTCTATAAAGAACTACAATTGAGACTGCCAACCCTTGCGTCAACTTGCTACTCATCTATAAGGGTAGACATATGTGTATATTATATATGTATAATCAGGTAGACACATTACTTATATACGCCTGTGAATTCATTTAACATCCATGCACCTACATATTTATACACTCGTAAATGCAATATATATATATATATATATACACACATTAAAACACTATATATATACTCATGAATTGTATGCATTTTATAGATGTACTAATAGATGCACTCTATTTATAAATATTATATATATAGACTCGTAATATAAATATATCTAAACACGTATCTTATATAATATATCTTATAATATATCTAAACATATAATGTATCTAAACATATAATATATCTAATAATATATCTAAACATATAATATATCTAATAATATATCTAAACATATAATATATCTAATATATCTAATAATATAATATATATAAACATATAATATATATAATAATATAATATATATAATATATATAATAATATATATAATATAATATATCTAAACATATAATATATCTAAACATATAATATATATAATAATATAATATATCTAAACATATAATATATCTAAACATATAATATATATAATAATATAATATATCTAAACATATAATATATCTAAACATATAATATATCTAAACATATAATATATCTAAACATATAATATATCTAAACATATAATATATATAATAATATAATATATCTAAACATATAATATATATAATAATATAATATATATCTAAACATATAATATTTCTAAACATATAATATATCTACACATATAATATATCTACACATATAATATATCTAAACATATAATATATATAATAATATAATATATCTAAACATATAAAATATCTAAACATAATATATCTAAACATATAGTATATCTAAACATATAATATATATAATAATATAATATATCTAAACATATAATAATATAATATATCTAAACATATAATATAATATAATATATCTAAACATATAATATAATAATATAATATATCTAAACATATAATATAATAATATAATATATCTAAACATATAATATAATATATATAATAATATAATATAATAATATAATATATATAATAATATAATATATATAATAATATAATATATCTAAACATATAATATATCTAAACATATAATATATCTAAACATGTATCAAAACATGCATCTTATACACAATTTTTTTCATTCGCACTTGTATATTATATTTCTTCGTACGTATATATATATTCGTACGCGCATATTACATATTTATTTTTGTATATATATATATGTATATATTTATATATATTTATTGGTGCACGTATATATATATATATATATTTCTTTGTACATATATATATATATTTATTTGTACATATATATATATATATATATATATATATATATATATATTCTTGCATGTAATTACATATTACTCTGTATGTATACATTAATTTATTCATTTGTCCATATTAAATATTCGTACGTACGAATATGTGTTCGTACGTATGTACATAAATATATATATATATATATATATATATAATAAAGAATTGTAGGTAGCATGAGGCCTTGCTGGGAATTGTAGTAAATATGTTAAAATAAAATAATGAGAAGCTGGAAAGTACAAAAATAATAAATCGAAGGAGGACTTACTATTTAATTTCCTGTACGGGTGCGTATATATTTATTCGTACGCATATATATATATATAAATATATCATCATCCAATAAAGACGAAACGTTGATGTACACATAAAAAACATCCATTTTTTGGTTTTCCTTTTTCATATATAAATATATATACACAAAAACATTCTGTCGTACGTATATATATTTCTATTGATATAAAATTAGATATTCACATCTGTTTATATATTTGTATGTACAGAATCTACACATCAAACAGAGCTGCTAAGCGTAATGTGTCCAAATGTGTGATATATTTAGTTAGATTAAGTTACAGGCAAGCGGGGTAAAAAAGGAGTTAGGATCCCGTTGTGAAAATTCGAATACCACAGATTTTTGTTAGACATAAAATATCAATAAGAAGCATCCGGCAAATTTTAGTTTCTTGTGAGCATTATAAATGGTTTTAGGGGCATAACATCAGCATATCCTCGTTATTAAACCATTCGAATCCACAGATTTGCATTGCATTGTAAACCCATTAAGAAATTTTTACTGAATGCACATTTCTTATCAAATCCCATTAAGCTAAGCCTCAAATTTATATTATTTCCTAGAAGCAAAATAATAATAGAATAGAATTTTTATTAAAATTGGTATACGGATTCTAGACATGAGGTTTAGTAACATTATATCTAGATTTTATTATTAGTAAGAGGGCATACGTGTTGCATATTGTTCTTACAGTGGAATTAATTTTACCAGTCATCGGATGTGTATTTTTCGATTCATATACTCACTGGTAAATACATTTTATACACATATTCATTTGTAAATGTATATTATAAATATTCATATATTCACGTGTAAATTCATAATATATCAAAAAATTGTGAATGTATATAGTATATATTCATTGTTAATGTATATTATATATGTCTATAATATATATGCACTCGTAAATCTATATAATATTTATTATCTCGTAAATATATATATATATATATTATATATATAAACTTCTTTGTAATATAGCAGGAAAAATTCCAGCAGAGTGCTCGAATAATTGAGAATTGAAGTTAAATATTAAGAGTGTAATATTTATATGACAACAGAAGCTGAAGAGAGCCGGATGGCTAAGCCCTCCTGTGCTTGAAACCGACGGTACGAATTTTTCTGTTACAAAATAAATATATATATATATATATATAT
>OY744551.1:55634217-55654217 GCA_963556195.1 Sepiola atlantica | reverse complement strand
TCGATCAAAAAACAATCCAAGTAGTGAATGGTAGTACAACAACAACAAAAGTTATCCAGGCTTGTAATTTGCTTGTATCGATGCAGTAGATGACAGTGAAAAGTGTATTCAGGGTGTATGCAAATTAATAAAACGATTGAAAAAACAAAATCATGAAAAGTTCAGAAGACTCACTCGGTGTTGAATATGATGATGTCCAATTAAGGGTTCTTATATATATATATATATATATATATATATATATATATATATATATATATATATATATATATTGACTTTTAGCGCGATCGTTGGGTAGGCCACCCTTATTTATTTCTACCCGGGGCCATCTATCCTTGTTTTCGAACAACGACTTGTTAATTTTGGATTTATATTCATGCAAGATCCAAACACAGTTTGTTGATCACTTTCAACTGCTCGTGTTAATTAGCCGCCGACTAACTATTTACAAATTTAAATTCCTCCTTAATTATTAGCTAATTACCTATGGCCGAGGGGTTAACGCTCTTGACTGCGAATCAGTGGCGATTTAACTTCCTGCACTGAAGATTGCGTTAGCATGAAACATCGATGTCTGTAGGTAATAAATAATTAATATTTTTTTATAAATATTATATATATATATTGTGTGTGTATTTAGGCAGTATTTTCTTATGACCAATCGAAGTTGAAATAGATTTGTCATTCGTACATTTTTATCTCTCTATCTTCATTTATATATATATATATATATATATATATATATATATATATATATTCACTCGTAAATATATATGTAAATATTCACTCGTAAATATATATGTAAATATTCACTTGTAAATATATATATATATAATGTATATGTATACATTCACTCGTAAATGTATATATATTTATATATTCACTGGTAAATGTATATATATTTATATATTCACTGATAAATATTAATATATATATACATATATATATATATTATTTCATGTATCCACATAAAAAGTTATAAGGGGATATAATATTGTATGTATCGATTTTCAGTATTTTATTCAACAGTGCTAAATACATAACTAGAAATAGGTAGTAATGGTATGAAAATATATGTGGCAATCAAGCTACACAGAGGCTACCGCGTTTCATCCCCGTAGGGAATCGTCAGGCTAAAAAGCGGAAGCCTCTGTGTAATAATTAATTGCCATAAATATATTTTCATAACTAACTACCTAGCTCTACTCACGTTTGGCCTTTTGGCCAAGATCAAAGTGTAGTATCTGTTCCGATTGATACTGCACCCCATAGTTTATTGCTTACTGCCTGAGGCGCCCCTACCGGGGAATACCGACGGGGCTGCCCAGGTAATTTTTAATGGCCAGAGTGCTCACCTTCTTGGGCACTGACTTTTCAAGCCCCTACTTTCCCGACCCGACCTTGGGTCACATCTTATTTGTGGGAGTAAGATAAAACTGGCCTTGTGCCTAACTCCTGGAGAGGAGTAAATCAATACTCACGTATTTAGCATTGTTGAAGTAAATACTGAAAATTTATACATAAAAGATTATATCTCCTTACCTTATAACAATTTATGTGGATACATGAAATAATATATATATATATATGTGTGTGTGTGTGTATAAATATATATATATATACAGGGTGGGCAAAAATAAGGGTCCTATTTTTAAAAATTCATAACTTTTTTATTTATTGATTTAAAAAAATTTTTTTTTTTGAATAAGTAAAGGACCCCTTCCGAAGCAAGCATGAGCCGTATTAGCCCTAAGGAATGTACCTTCATTTAGAAAACATTATTTTTGCTTAAAAAACTCAAAACAGTGTAAAAAACAATACTTTAGTTTTTGTAAGTTTTAAGAAGTGTTTTTCGGCTAAAATTTGTTTTGTTTATTTCAAAAAATCTCGGAAGGGTCAGTCTACACACACATAAAGTTTGGTGAGTTTAACTTTTATTTTGTGGAAGTTATTCAAATTCAAGTTATTCAAATTTAAAGATAGGACCCTTATTTTGGCCCACCCTGTATATATATATATATATATAACAAATATTAAATTATATTTACTTACAGACAACGTCGTTTCGAGCTTCTTGCTCTCTTCAGTGTAGGGAAATGATAATTAAAGACGGCCATAAGGTGCGAACCCGGTTCACCGAGCCACCGTTGGATCTGCACGCTTTCACTCTACCCTTACGGCCATTTCAAATTACTACGTGGTACGGAGAATTTAAGTTATATTTATGCCCATTACAGCGTAAACATTAAGACAGACTAGAGGACTCGACAACTCTACTCGGAGTATTGCTTTTTAGCTAAGTGAGTGCCTATTTCTAAATATCTCCTAAACAGTGCTCAACTTTAATTTTATTAAAATATATATATCAGTTTTGAGTTTTCTAATAAACAATCGATTGTGTAAATTTTCCTGTTCACTTACGTTACCGTTCAAGGTGGAGCTAATGCCTGGGAGGACCGTCTCACCGAACAGAACAGCTACTACACCATACACAAGGGAGGACGTAATACTTTAGAGGATGGTGTGACAACTGAACCGATACCACATTACCATCTTAAAAAGGAGAAGGTAATCCATGTGTAGATCGTATTATGACTATTGAGCATATACTACACTATCTCCTTCTAAAAAGTGGGAGAGTTACCATGGAGGATAGTATCATGACAAAAGAACGGATACTATACTATCCTTCAATGGAGTAGGTAATGCCTGGGAGGAGGACCTATTAATAACAGAAGAGACTGCATCACTCAATCTGAATTGTGGACTTAAATATAGTACAATAGTGTGAAATGGTATCATAAACTAAATTGAGCATTGCAAGATTGTACATTAATAGAAGTGATAGTAGAGTTTCGGCTTCAGATTTGTTAAATAGATTTGCTCAAAAACCGATAAAAGTAACGTTTGACCTAAGAGTATTGATTTACTCCTCTCCAGGAGTTAAGCACAAGGCCAGTTTTTATCTTACTCCCACAAGTAAGATGTGACCCAAGGTCGGGAAAGTGGGGGTTGAAAAGCCAGCGCCCGAGAGGTTAGCACTCTGCCCATTAAAAATTGCCTGGGCAGCCCCGTCGGCATTCCCCGGTAGGAGCGCCTCAGGTAGTAAGCAATAAACTTTCTCCTCCCCAAAGACGGAAGGCGAAGCCTAGGAGGGTGGACCTCCTAGAACTGCACAGGACAGACCCATAGACAGGCGTAAATCAAACCCCGAAGGCCAAGACAATACCAGTCTATGGGGTGCAGTATCCATCGGAACAGATACTACACTTTGATCAAGAGGGAAACCGAGAGTAATAGTGACTAAAGAGTTACGACTTACACCTCAATGTTAGGGGCCTCGCCATTTTACATGAGACAAGTATTTAGACCCTAAAACTTTTGGCTAAGATCAAAGTGTAGTATCGGTTCCGATGGATACTGCACCCCATAAACTGGTATTGTCTTGGCCTTCGGGGCTTGATTTACGCCGGTCTATAGGTCTGTCCTGTGCAGTTCTAGGAGGTCCACCCTCCCAGGCTTCGCCTCCCCTCTTTGGGGAGGAGTAAGTTTATTGCTTACTGCCTGAGGCGCCCCTACCGGGGAATGCTGACGGGGCTGCTCAGTCAATTTTTAAACCCCACTTTCCCGACCCGACCTTGGGTCACATCTTACTTGTGGGAGTAAGATAAAAACTGGCCTTGTGCCTAACTACTGGAGAGGAGTAAATCAATACTCCACTAAAAATACTAAAAAATGTCCCCTAATATTGAAAATGAAAATTCCTAATTTTACAAATATCTAAAAGTCCATTATTTTTTTATCGCCAAATCAAACAAAAGTTGTAGTTAAGTCACTTTTATTTTATTCAAGTAATAGTGATCGCAGGGGGAGATAACTCGTATGGCTATTTTGGAGTAATGTTATTTGAAAATATTTAAATTTTTAAAAAAAGTTTTTTTTCAAACTTGTTTTATTTTAATATTTTATATATAAACATTTATTAAATAAATACTTTAAAAAAAGGGGTTCTCACCGATATCTTTTTTTAAATTTTTTTTTTAATCTGTCTTCTCTGTTTAATTCCATTTGGCTCCGTTACCAATACGGTATGGTAGTCGAGCGGTTTTTTTGGTGAGAATATTCCCGCCTACTGTTTCGGAATAGAAGTAGTCGTGGAAAACCCTGGTCGATCACACGGACATTCTGTCTACGGAGATCTCCGTCTATCGCTTTACTTGCTACAGTTTTTGCGCGCTTTTGAATTTATTAATATCGGAGTAGTCGAAATAAGCGTGTAGATCTTTACATTTTACGGATAGGAGAACCAATTATGAGGTTAAAATTAATTAACTGAATTAATATCGGAGTAGTCGAAATAAGCGTGTAGATCTTTACATTTTACGGATAGGAGAACCAATTATGAGGTTAAAATTAATTAACTGAATTAATATCGGAGTAGTCGAAATAAGCGTATAGATCTTTACATTTTACGGGTAGGAAAACCAATTATGAGGTTAAAATTAATTAACTGAATTAATATCGGAGTAGTAGAAATAAGCGTGTAGATCTTTACATTTTACGGATAGGAGAACCAATTATGAGATTAAAATTAATTAACTGAATTAATATCGGAGTAGTCGAAATAAGCGTGTAGATCTTTACATTTTACGGATAGGAGAACCAATTATGAGGTTAAAATTAATTAACTGAATTAATATCGGAGTAGTCGAAATAAGCGTGTAGATCTTTACATTTTACGGATAGGAGAACCAATTATGAGGTTAAAATTAATTAACTGAATTAATATCGGAGTAGTCGAAATAAGCGTGTAGATCTTTACATTTTACGGATAGGAGAACCAATTATGAGGTTAAAATTAATTAACTGAATTAATATCGGAGTAGTCGAAATAAGCGTGTAGATCTTTACATTTTACGGATAGGAGAACCAATTATGAGGTTAAAATTAATTAACTGAATTAATATCGGAGTAGTAGAAATAAGCGCGTAGATCTTTACATTTTACGGATAGGAGAACCAATTATGAGGTTAAAATTAATTAACTGAATTGTGTGTCATGAGTGCCGAGGCCAGGGCTCACGTGTTTATGGAGATTTCGCTGTTATACTTCATAACGTATTTTATGATCAGTTTCGATTTTAGAAAGCAAAGACTATGCTATAGGAATGGAAAAAAAATCGATTTATTGTTCCGGGTCAAAGGGCAATGTGATTTATTGTTCCGGGTCAAAGGGCAATGTGAAAGAAAGCGACAAACAAAAAATATCAGGAAATGAAAATATCCAGAAAATACGAAAACACTTTGGGTTCAATTTGACCACAAAAAATTAAGCAAGGTTCTCTGAATTAAAATTTCTTAAGACCTTTTAAGCCTTAAATGTTAGACATTTTCCCGAATTTAAATCATTTAATTGATTTGGATCAAAATGGGAATAACGATTCTAGACATAAGGTTAAGTTTTATTCTATCTTGATTTTGATTTAAGGAGTACATAAAAGGTGTACGAAAACTTCTGTTGGGGGGTTAGGGTTGGAGTTAGGGGTTGGAGTTAGTTAAGGGTTGGAGTTAGTTAAGGGTTGGAGTTAGTTGGGGGTTAGGGGTTAGGGTTGGGGGTTAGGGGTTAGAGTTGGGGTTTAGGAGTTGGGGTTGGGGGTTAGGGGTTGGGGTTAGAGTTAGGGGTTAGGGGTTGGAGTTAGGGGTTGGAGTTAGGGGTAGGGTTAAGGTTAGGGTTATATCAAAAGATTTTGGTTAATATTTTCCAGTATTTGCATTAATAGTTCTCCACAAATAAACCTTAATTATACTGAAATGTTACGAGCGACTATACGAAGGGAATCAGGTATCGATCATAGATCTCGTCAGGCCACACCAAGAGAGCATTACAACAATAATATATAAATAAAAATACAGGCCAAATTTTATTGCTATATATATATATATATATATATATATATATATATATATATGAGAAAGGAAGGATGAGAGTAATCTGACGTAATGGGAAATGAAAAAGAAAAATCCAAGAGATATTTTCATATATTCATCAACGTTTCGTCTTTATTGTAAGACTTCCTCAGGATGATTATTTCAAGAAAAATGTAATGCAAGTACATCGAACTTTGGGATTGACATGATGGAGATGAAGCCTGGACTCTCCTCCAGCGCTCATAGTAGCCACGGTTACTATTTTCCTTCATCTCTCTAAACCCCCACCCCTAAACCCTAACCCTACCCCTAACCTTAACCTTTCTAATAATACAGGCTTTTTTTGTTTTGCTTTTTATGAGTATTTCTCGGAATTCTGTAGACGCGGGTTTATAATTTGGATTACGGAACTTTCTAGTCGAACTCGGGAATCTCATCGGAATTTAGTACTGAGCTCTTTATTTGATATACGGGGGTATATTTTTCATTTTTCGTCGGCCATGATTAGGTAGAATAGTTAATTATATGTTATTAGTTATCAGCGCTTGTGGTAGGTATTGCACCTTAAACCAACTTAGAAATCTTTCACTGATAGATGATTGTTAAGCAACCATGTTACCTGTTTCGCCACGTGAACAATTTTAGCATGAATTTTTGTCATGGCTGACGAAATGAGAATAATCTACCCCCGTGGATAAAAAGAGTTTAGATCGAAATTTTGTACAAGTTATCGAGTCCGGCAATGAGTTTCTCCGAAGTCCGGCAATGAGTTTCTCCGAAGTCCGGCAATGAGTTTCTCCGAAGTCCGGCAATGAGTCTCTCCGAAGTCCGGCAATGAGTCTCTCTGAAGTCCGTCTATGAGTCTCTCTGAAGTCCGTCTATGAGTCTCTCCAGAGTTGGTCAATGAGAGTCTCTCTGGAGTTGGTCAATGAGAGTCTCTCTGGAGTTGGTCAATGAGAGTCTCTCTGGAGTTGGTCAATGAGAGTCTCTCTGGAGTTGGTCAATGAGAGTCTCTCTGGAGTTGGTCAATGAGAGTCTCTCTGGAGTTGGTCAATGAGAGTCTCTCTGGAGTTGGTCAATGAGAGTCTCTCTGGAGTTGGTCAATGAGAGTCTCTCTGGAGTTGGTCAATGAGAGTCTCTCTGGAGTTGGTCAATGAGAGTCTCTCTGGAGTTGGTCAATGAGAGTCTCTCTGGAGTTGGTCAATGAGAGTCTCTCTGGAGTTGGTCAATGAGAGTCTCTCTGGAGTTGGTCAATGAGAGTCTCTCTGGAGTTGGTCAATGAGAGTCTCTCTGGAGTTGGTCAATGAGAGTCTCTCTGGAGTTGGTCAATGAGAGTCTCTCTGGAGTTGGTCAATGAGAGTCTCTCTGGAGTTGGTCAATGAGAGTCTCTCTGGAGTTGGTCAATGAGAGTCTCTCCGGAGTTGGTCAATGAGAGTCTCTCCGGAGTTCGGCAATGAGAGTCTCTCCGGAGTTCGTCAATGAGAGTCTCTCCGGAGTTCGTCAATGAGAGTCTCTCCGGAGTTCGTCAATGAGAGTCTCTCCGGAGTTCGTCAATGAGAGTCTCTCCGGAGTTCGTCAATGAGAGTCTCTCCGGAATTGGCAAAAATGTACCTGGAGAAGGTCGAAGGTCACCTATAACAACCAAGATGAGAATAGTATTTCGAATAATATAAATTTATGATCGCGTTTTTCTCTTCTCGTGAATATTCGTAATCTTTTTGTTTTCTGCCCAAGAATAGCTTCCCTTAGATTTCTTAAATAGCACTGACCAAAATAAGCGCCGAGGGACGGACACACGGACACAGAGGCACACCCGCAGTTTCCTGAGCTCTCAAAGAGTCGCAGAACTCGATAAACCCGACCAAACCAATCGGTGAGTTTGACTATGTATGTATACATACCATCCCCGACGACACCTACTGGTGAAACAGAACAAAAAAGTAAACCAACTTAGTCTTCTTCCGCGCTTTCAATCGCACTTAGATTTTTTTAATCGAAAAATGTTACCAGGCGTTGTCCGGGATTAATAGCTAATTTTTTAAGGAATACTTGTATTATACGAGACCTGTCTAAAATTTATCCGACCTTAGACAAGAAAAATATTTCAAATACGTGATGGGGTTATCACCCTAATCCCCTTCAAAGTAGTCCCCTTGTACTTGCACACACTTAGCGCACCGATCCATCCACTGCCGGAAACACCTCTGGAAGTCTTCTTTTGGAATGGTGTTCATCTCCGCCGTCGCGTTAGATTCAGCAGGTGTTTGGAGAAGATGTGATGGTTGTAACACAAATTAAGGAGTGGTTCAACCGATTCAAAAATGGCCGCACATCAGCGGAGAGTGACCAGCGTTCTGGCAGGCGCCAAACTGTTCGGAGTGCAGCTGTTGTAGAGAGAGAGGGAGTGCGAATACAGATAATCCTCTTTATATCTTAATCTCTCTACCTATTATTTTCTTAATAATCTGTTTCGGTTGATTTTACTTCCTATTTCCTATTCTATTCTGTTTTCTATAGGATGACTCATCCCTGCTTATTTGTTGTTCTCTTAGCCAATTGTTGGGATTCCCACAAAGGTTCGATTTATTTTATTTCCTATTTCCTATTTCCTATTCTATTGTGTTTTCTATAGAGTTGCCTATCCCTATTTTTGTTGTGTCAATATAATAGGTGACTTTATTTTAACACGAAAGAAACAGGGATGAGTCATCCTATAGAGTAGGAAATAGGAAGTAAAATACACCGACCCTTTGTTTGTGAGAATAACAACAAAGAATCTGATCGGTTAAATAGCTAGACGTGTACATAAAAAACCCCGGAAAAAAAAAATCCATGCATTTTAGCCTGACGATTCCCTGTGGCGATGAAACGCGGCAGTCTCTGTGTAGCTTAATTGCCATAAATATATTTTCATAACTTACTACGTAGCTCTATTCACGTATTGAGCACTGTTGAAGTAAATACTGAAAACTGATACATAAATAATTATATCTCCTTATAAGATTTTGAGGATACATGAAATACACACACACATATATATATATATATATATATATATATATATATATATATATATATATATATATATATATATATATATATACACAAAATAATATTTATAAATAAATATTAATTATTTATTACATACAGACATCGATGTTTCATGCTAACGCAATCTTCAGTGCAGGAAGTTAATTCTCGACGGACAGCAGGCTCGAACTCCGATCACTAATCGCCACTGATTCGTAGTCAAGAGCGTTCCTCCGTTGGCCACAACGAATTAGCTAATAATTATATATAATCTCTCTCTCTAAATAATGACTCTTTATTTAGATTGAGAGAGACTAATTGAACAGTCTTTCCTCATTCAAGTCGTCTTCCAGATGTTCCTGTGTCTTATTCTTGGGTGTAACATAAATCATGCTGTTCTTTCCTTTCTTTTCTTACCTTTCTTTTTGTTTCTTTTCTTTCTTTTTGTTTCTTTTCTTTTCTTTCTTTCTTTTCTTTCTTTTCTTTCTTTTCTTTCTTTTCTTTCTTTTCTTTTTTTCTTTTCTTTCATTTCTTTCTTTCTGTTCTTTCTTTTCTGTCTTTTCTGTCTTTTCTGTCTTTCTTTCTGTCTTTCTGTTCTTTCTTTTCTGTCTTTCTTTCTGTCTTTCTGTTCTTTCTTTTCTTTCTTTCTATTCTTTCTTTTCTTTCCTTCTTTCCTTTCTTTTCTTTTCTTTCCTTTTTCCTTTCTTTTCTTTCCTTTCTTTTCTTTTCTGTCTTTCTTTTCTGTCTTTCTTTTCTGTCTTTCTTTTCTTTCTTTTCTTTCTTGCTGTTCTTTCTTTTCTTTCTTTCTGTTCTTTCTTTTCTTTCTTTCTTTTCTTTCTTTCTGTTCTTTCTTTTCTTTCTTTCTGTTCTTTCTGTTCTTTCTTTTCTTTCTTTTCTTTCTTTCTGTTCTTTCTTTTCTTTCTTTCTGTTCTTTCTTTTCTTTCTTTCTTTTCTTTCTTTCTGTTCTTTCTTTTCTTTCTTTCTGTTCTTTCTTTTCTTTCTTTCTGTTCTTTCTTTTCTTTCTTTCTTTTCTTTCTTTCTGTTCTTTCTTTTCTTTCTTTCTGTTCTTTCTTTTCTTTCTTTCTGTTCTTTCTTTCTGTTCTTTCTTTTCTTTCTTTCTGTTCTTTCTGTTCTTTCTTTTCTTTCTTTCTGTTCTTTCTTTTCTTTCTTTCTGTTCTTTCTTTCTGTTCTTTCTGTTCTTTCTGTTCTTTCTTTCTTTTCTTTCTGTTTCTTTCTGTTTCTTTCTGTTTCTTTTCTTTCTGTTTCTTTTTCTTTATTTATTTCTTTTCTTTCCTTTCCTTTCTTTCCCTTTTCCCCACCGACTGACTCTGCAGTGGCGCAATTAGAAACATGAGACCTAAATACGGTATCACAAAGAGGCGCGAAAATCTCTAGCAGAAAGTGAAGGAGGGGGATAGCATAACATGGGCTGTGGCTGCATTTAGCACTCTGATTGGCTGCCAATGCCCCCCCCCCCAATCCCTTGTGTCATTGGCTCAACCCCCGTGCGTAGATGACCAAGCACAAATGGACATGTGTCTCTTCCTCTTTTATATCGTTCAGCGTTTCTGAAGTTACTTAACGTATTACAAATATGTTATATTAACTTAAGTTTTAAGCTAGAAATACATCTCCCCCCACCCCCACTGCACCTAGCTTTCTGGTGAGGGAATTAACGGTCTCTAATTAGAGTAATGTTTAGCTCTTCCCAAAACGAATTGAGCACTTTCGACAGTCGCTAATACGAATGTAAAAATATATATAAATACTATTTCCCTTACATTCAGGGGCAGTAATATCGTTGGAGTAAAATTCCTTACTGCTAATAAGCTTATATATTAAAGGGGTCAAGTTTCGAAATTATACCACGTGTATTGATTTACTCCTCGCCAGGAGTTAGGCACAAGGCCAGTTTTTATCTTACTCCCACAAGTAAGATGTGACCCAAGCTCGGGTCGGGAAAGTGGGGTTTAAAAATTGCCTGGACAGCCCCATCGGCATTCCCCGGTAGAGGCGCCTCAGGCAGTAAGCAATACACTTACTCCTCCCCAAAGAGGGGAGGCGAAGCCTTGGAGGGTGGACGTCCTAGAACTGCACATGGCAGACCCATAGACCGGCGTAAATCAAGCCCCGAAGGCCAAGACAATACCAGTCTATGGGGTGCAGTATCCATCGGAACAGATACTACACTTTGATGTTAGTCAAAAGGCCAAGAGAGCGTCGTGATACGGCGTAGAAACTAGTGTCTGTTAATGACTTATATATATAATAAATGCATGCATTCCAGAAGTTGAGGGCATCGCTACCGTCGGTTTCAAATCCAATCAAACGAAAACCTATAGTTCCGAACTCTCTTTGTTTATACTTGTCTTTCCATTTTCCGTAGAGATAGGCATAAACATAGGCCGAAGAAGTATCCAGCATACGAAACAAACTATACGCCCGCTTTCGTTTGGATTTGAAACCGACGGTACCGATGTTGTTCTGATCTTCCGTAATACATATAATATTTATAAATATTATGCTATTATTTTTTCATTTGTCTTAATAATTTAGCACTCTGCTTGGGTTCTCTTATATATATATATGTATATATATATATATATATATATATATATATATATATATATATATATATATACACATATATATATATATATAAATAGTTATCCGCTGACACGTGTTTCGTCGTACCGCGACTCCTCAGAGCGAACCGACTATGATAAGTCTCGAAATCCGACCACGGAAACTGTAGTCGAGTATATATATATATATATATATATATATATATATATATATATATATATATATATGCGATTTTATGAAGGCTTACCAAAGCATTCCTTTCCGGACACCAATGATCACCATTAAAGATTTTTTTCTTACAAATATTATTTATTCAAATTAAATGTTTTTCCTACACGTGTTTCACTACCAAGCAGGTACTTGCTTGGCAGATCATCAGGGAAATTAAATGTCTGGAATAAGGGTTGCAATAGTCGAGGTCACTTAAGAAGAGAAGAGGAAAAAAATAAAAGTTAAAATTAAAAAACAAGAAAGAACAACGATAAAAAAAGAAAGTCCTAGAAAATGTCTTAGAAAAGTAGCTCGTGCATTATTTCTGCCACCAAGCACACACACACACACACATATATATATATTTATATATATATATATTAGTTCTTATAAAAGATAAATATTTAGGCCTATACCTCTTATAATTTCATCAAACATTCTCAAATACAAGCAAGAAAATATTGTATTCCAAGATTCAGAGCATATATACTGTATAGTTTAATTCCAATGACCAAAAATCATAATCTTGATATCTACTTCAATTTCCTTTTTTATATTTCGGCAAATACTTGAATTTCTTAATTCTTCCGACAGACAAAACCCCTTTATGTTTTTAAATTTTATTTTATTTTTTCCCATAATTAAAACATTTTCTTACGCGCGTTTCAGAGCAAGGTCAAGGGAAAGTATATAGACACTGGTCCAATTTTGCTGATCATCAGAGTTTGTAGTTCATTTACAAGTAAGAGAAAAAATGTATTATCACAAAAACACGAGAACGGAATATGGGAAAACATCCAAAAAAAAAAAGACTTGACCAAAGAAAGTCTGGCAAGTCGAAATACATGAGAACACTCACATGAAATATATTGACAAAATCTGAAGGCTTCACGTTCCCCACAAAAAAACAACACCAGAAATTTGAAACGGCTCTTCATATATATATATATATATATATATATATATATATATAATTAATTAAGTTCAAATATTAATTAAATGAACAAAAACGATATTTTTCAAAAGTGCTCAATATATATTAGAGCTTTTATATTAAAATAAACATAGTTGGATTATCCGACAATTGTTTCAGAGCAAAGAAGCTCTTCCTCAGGGAAATTAATTGTGAATTAAAAATCTTTAAATTTTTAATTCACAATTAATTTCCCTGAGGAAGAGCTTCTTTGCTCTGAAACAATTGTCGGATAATCGAACTATGTTTATTTTAATAAATAAATATATATATATATATATATATATATATATATATATATACTTATACTTCTGTTTCGTATACTTATTAAGTTATGTCTTATCTCCCTGCCTTCGATGGAGCTTAAATAGGGAAAAAACACTTTGACAAAAAATGGTTGATATGCCGTAAAACAAACAACCAAACCAAACACCATGAATAAATACTTGAACAGCTAAAGAACTTGAAGCATAAAAACTTTTTACCATATTACAACTAATGTTTCGGCATTAAATGACCCATAAGAGGTTGATATGCCGTAAAACAAACCAAACCTAAACTAATTAACCGATCATTATACATTCTGGAATACAACTGCTAGGCGTAAGGGTTGGTAATGTGGATTATATTCAGTTTAATTCAGTTGATGCAAAGGAAAAAAGACGGCGGTGGGAGCCCTTCGTAAAAATTTAGATTCCTTCGATTTGTGTGACATTTAAGTGATTAAAATTAAGATATTAATGAATATTATTTAAATTTTAGTTTCTTTGGCGTATTTTTTTTGTTGGGGGGGGGGGAGCATAATATGGGTATAAACTTCGATTTGAAAAAAATTTAAATATTTAAAATTCGCATGAATTTTAAGTTTTCCCATAAGTTATTTAAGCTTTCATGTTAGACATTTTCTAAAATCAAGATCATAATTGGAGTAAGGATACTAGACATGAGGTTTAGTAGCATTATTTTAATTTTAGTCCGTTCCAGGAATTCATTTTACCTGTCCTATGACGCATGGAGGCGGCACCGGGGGGGCAGCGGGGGGGGGGGTCAAGCCCCCCACACACTTTTTGACTTGGCCCCTCCACTTTACTGTCATCAATAATGAAGTTATATATGCATGTGTTGAACCGCCCCCCCCCACTTTTATAACTGTCCCGCCGGCCCTGCTATGACGGCTATTCTGCTAGTTAACTATACAACAAGTTAACTGTATTCGCGTCTCGATGCGATTTCGAAGAGATAATGGTTACATCGACAGTAAAAATGTTACCAATATACAGGGTGGGCAAAAATAAGGGTCCTATTTTTAAAAATTCATAACTTTTTTATTTATTGATTTTTAAAAAAAATTTTGTTTAGAATAAGTAAAGGACCCCTTCCGAAGCAAGCATGAGCCGTATTAGCCCTAAGGAACGTACCCTCATTTAGAAAACATTATTTTTGCTTAAAAAACTCAAAACAGTGTAAAAAACAATACTTTAGTTTTTGTAAGTTTTAAGAAGTGTTTTTCGGCTAAAATTTGTTTTGTTTATTTAAAAAAATCTCGGAAGGGTCAGTCTACACACACATAAAGTTTGGTGAGTTTAACTTTTATTTTGTGGAAGTTATTCAAATTCAAGTTATTCAAATTTAAAGATAGGACCCTTATTTTGGCCCACCTTTTAAAATATATTTATTTAACAATGTAGTGGGCGTACAGAAGTATTTTAACGTCTCATTTGCGGGATTAATCGTGTGTTTAAACGTAATGTTATTTCGATGTTGACCACGAAGAAATAGGAAGAAAAAGAAACTTATAATACGGGTTTCTTGTGTTTGTTTTCGACTTTTGCCTCGTCTGCTTACTAAAAACTGGCGGCGAAAATCAGAGAAGAAAAAAGGAGGGCACGAAGATGGTCTTTGAAGCGGCGATTCGACAACAGGAAACGAAAGACAGACCGAAGAAGTCAAACGGGGGAGGAATACGCTTCAAAACAGACTCCGCCCTTCCGAGGGGCCGGCTTGATGCGATCAGATGTGCACACTCATCTCGCTTTCTCCTTTGTCTCTTTCAGTGTGTGTGTGGCTCTATTTCGATCCGTCTCTTCTGTTTCTTTCTTCGCTAACTCCTCTCTCTCTCTCGTTTCTTTTTACTCTCTCTCTCTCGTTTCTTTTTACTCTCTCTGTCTCGTTTCTTTTTTTCTCTCTGTCTCGTTTCTTTTTTTCTCTCTCTCTCGTTTCTTTTTATCTCTCTCTCGTTTCTTTTTATCTCTCTCTCGTTTCTTTTTCTCTCTCTCTCTCGTTTCTTTTTCTCTCTCTCTCTCGTTTCTTTTTCTCTCTCTCTCTCGTTTCTTTTTCTCTCTCTCTCTCTCGTTTCTTTTTTTCTCTCTCTCTCTCGTTTCTTTTTATCTCTCTCTCTCGTTTCTTTTTATCTCTCTCTCTCGTTTCTTTTTATCTCTCTCTCTCGTTTCTTTTTATCTCTCTCTCTCGTTTCTTTCTCTCTCTCTCTCTCTCTCGTTTCTTTCTCTCTCTCTCTCTCTCTCGTTTCTTTCTCTCTCTCTCTCTCGTTTCTTTTTCTCTCTCACTCGTTTCTCTCTCTTTTTCTTTCTCTTTTTTTTCTTTCTCTTTCTCTCTTTTTTTCTGTTTTTCCCTCTTTTCTTTCTCTCTTTTTTCTCTTTCTTTCTTTCCCTCTCTCTTTCTTTCCCTCTCTCTTTCTTTCCCTCTCTCTTTCTTTCCCTCTCTCTTTCTTTCCCTCTCTCTTTCTTTCCCTCTCTCTTTCTTTCCCTCTCTCTCTCTTTTCTTCTCCTCTCTCTCTCTTTTCTTTCCCTATCTCTCTCTTTTCTCTCCCTCTCTCTCTCTTTTCTCTCCCTCTCTCTCTCTTTTCTTTCCCTCTCTCTCTCTTTTCTTTCCCTCTCTCTCTCTTTTCTTTCTCTCTCTCTCTCTTTTCTTTCTCTCTCTCTCTCTTTTCTTTCTCTCTCTCTCTCTTTTCTTTCTCTCTCTCTCTTTTCTTTCCCTCTCTCTCTCTTTTCTTTCCCTCTCTCTCTCTCTTTTCTTTCCCTCTCTCTCTCTTTTTTCTTTCCCTCTCTCTCTCTCTTTTCTTTCCCTCTCTCTCTCTCTTTTCTTTCCCTCTCTCTCTTTTCTTTCTCTCTCTCTTTTTCCTTTCTCTGTCTCTTTTTTCTCTCCCTTCTCTTATCTCCTTTCTTTCTTCCCTTTTTTTCTTTTCTTTACTCTTGTCATTATTTCTTTTTTCCCTATTTTTCTTTTCCCTGTTTATTTCTCCCCCCCCCTCTCTCTCTCCCTCGGTGTCTCTCTTATTTCTCTCTGTCTTGTACACCGAAGCTATATTTAAAAGATCCGCATGACTTTGGCGGGATCAGTACGCATGTTTATCGGTAACTTTTTCGGTTCTGTTTTGTGAGAGAAACTGGTGTCTCACCCCTTTCAGTAGTTTTGTTTTTTGAGACGAGCAGGAAAGTAATCTTTGCATACTAAAACGCAACACTGTTGTCATTATTGCAACTTTACTAACACTGTTCGTCCATTATCTTGAATATAAGATTATCTCACGAGCTTCGAATTCTTATATTATTCAGTGTTTATTTCCAACTTCATGCTCACTTAACATTTCAGAAATATCTCGTACAAAAACAAACTCCTTTTCACCTTAGATAACTCATCCATCTATAGGCATCGTATTGGCTCGCACTAACCTTTGAAGTTTCACATATTAAAATTACTGTTTTGTTTTGGCAACACTAATCCCGGTTATTCAGAACGTGTACGTATGATCTTTCTCCTGTACTCATGAGATGACATCCCATTTTTTATACCAATCCTGGTGTCATGCTTTATTCACCAGTGGCACATAACTATAACTTACAAAGAAACCCACCATAGATAACATAAGATACGTATTGTTAAAGGCTTCAGTTCTACATAACATCGCAGAATCACGAAATAAATGGATTTACAAATAAACACACACAGAGATGGGCTTAGTTCAGATATAGTATTATTGAAGCACTAAGAATTATTTTCAGTCCTCTTTTAAAAAGGCTAGCAACCTTAAATCTGGGTAGTAGAACATTGTGTTTGCAATTCTTCCTCAACATGATCGATTATACTTTTGATATTCGGCTTTCGGTCATTTGATGAAACACTTTGTAGCAAGTTAATAACGCACGAAAATATTTTCGGTTTTCTTTTTAAAATGTGATAACACATCACGCAATAAATGCCAGACTTTATTTTACAAAAAAGGTCATCGCTTATCAAGGCCAAAAGGCAACTCAAAATAGGGGGAAAAGAGTATTACTTTAAGATAGGAGGAAAAAATAGTCTGACTCTAGGATAGGAGGAAAAAATAGTCTGACTCTAGGATAGGAGGAAAAAATAGTCTGACTCTAGGATAGGAGGAATAAAAAAGAGTCTGACTCTAAGATGGTTGGGGTAAAGAGAGTCTGACTCTAGGTTGGGGTAAAAGAGTCTTACTCTAGGATAGGGGTAAAAGAGTCTGACTCTAGGATATGTTGGGGTAAAGAGAGTCTGACTCTAGGATAGGTTGGGGTAAAAAGAGTCCGACTCTAGGATAGGTTGGGGTAAAAAGAGTCCGACTCTAGGATAGGTTGGGATTAAAGAGAGTCCGACTCTAGGATAGGTTGGGATTAAAGAGAGTCCGACTCTAGGATAGGTTGGGGTAAAGAGAGTCCGACTCTAGGATAGGTTGGGATTAAAGAGAGTCCGACTCTAGGATAGGTTGGGATTAAAGAGAGTCCGACTCTAGGATAGGTTGGGATTAAAGAGAGTCCGACTCTAGGATAGGTTGGGGTAAAGAGAGTCCGACTCTAGGATAGGTTGGGGTTAAAGAGAGTCCGACTCTAGGATATGTTGGGATTAAAGAGAGTCCGACTCTAGGATATGTTGGGGTTAAAGAGAGTCCGACTCTAGGATATGTTGGGGTTAAAGAGAGTCCGACTCTAGGATAGGTTGGGATTAAAGAGAGTCCGACTCTAGGATAGGTTGGGATTAAAGAGAGTCCGACTCTAGGATAGGTTGGGATTAAAGAGAGTCCGACTCTAGGATAGGTTGGGATTAAAGAGAGTCCAACTCTAGGATAGGTTGGCGTAAAGAGAGTCCGACTCTAGGATAGGTTGGGATTAAAGAGAGTCCGACTCTAGGATAGGTTGGGATTAAAGAGAGTCCGACTCTAGGATAGGTTGGGATTAAAGAGAGTCCGACTCTAGGATAGGTTGGGATTAAAGAGAGTCCGACTCTAGGATAGGTTGGGATTAAAGAGAGTCCGACTCTAGGATAGGTTGGGATTAAAGAGAGTCCGACTCTAGGATAGGTTGGGATTAAAGAGAGTCCGACTCTAGGATAGGTTGGGATTAAAGAGAGTCCGACTCTAGGATAGGTTGGGATTAAAGAGAGTCCGACTCTAGGATAGGTTGGGATTAAAGAGAGTCCGACTCTAGGATAGGTTGGGGTTAAAGAGAGTCCGACTCTAGGATAGGTTGGGGTAAAGAGAGTCCGACTCTAGGATAGGTTGGGATTAAAGAGAGTCCGACTCTAGGATAGGTTGGGATTAAAGAGAGTCCGACTCTAGGATAGGTTGGGATTAAAGAGAGTCCGACTCTAGGATAGGTTGGGATTAAAGAGAGTCCGACTCTAGGATAGGTTGGGATTAAAGAGAGTCCGACTCTAGGATAGGTTGGGATTAAAGAGAGTCCGACTCTAGGATAGGTTGGGGTTAAAGAGAGTCCGACTCTAGGATAGGTTGGGATTAAAGAGAGTCCGACTCTAGGATAGGTTGGGGTAAAGAGAGTCCGACTCTAGGATAGGTTGGGGTAAAGAGAGTCCGACTCTAGGATAGGTTGGGATTAAAGAGAGTCCGACTCTAGGATAGGTTGGGGTAAAGAGAGTCCGACTCTAGGATAGGTTGGGGTAAAGAGAGTCCGACTCTAGGATAGGTTGGGATTAAAGAGAGTCCGACTCTAGGATAGGTTGGGGTAAAGAGAGTCCGACTCTAGGATAGGTTGGGATTAAAGAGAGTCTGACTTGTTGACGGTGAGACAAACATCGCGTTCACGATGTTTGTACCGGGGCAGAAATTAATTATTTACGAAGAACGGGTCAACAATAACTTGTTTACATTGGACTTGAATCACAAAATGACCAGCCCGCTACCGGCACCTAAGATTAGCGAAGGACCGCCTATTGTGGGCCGCCAAGCCCGTTTATGTATGTAGACTTTTCTCTTTTGTTTTGTACTAATGGGTCACCGCTTATAAAAGCTCAATAGCCACTCGAGGATAAGGATAGCAAGTATTGTCAGTTATGCGATGATCGCCACCATGAGAGGATTAGAAACAATGGGTAGTATTTTTAAAATGGAAATCGCTCCAGACAAGGCATGAAGCCATTGGATATAAGGAGCTAACAAGAACAAATATGATTATCGCAAAGACAGGAGATGCTTATTAGCCTTATCTTGAAAATACAAAGGTTATAGGTAGGAAGACAACAGTCAGCAGGAAGAGAGTTCCACATACCTGTGGTTCTTGGAAATAAACTACTGGAATAAGAAGCTGCATTGCAAGTGGTTATCAAAAATGTTCTTTCATAAAAAAAATGCATGATTTTTTAAATTTTTTTTTTTTTAACATAGTTCACCCCAAACAAGGCAGGCCGCCACTGTAGACGTAAGGGGCTACTGAGAAAAGGAAAAGGAGAGAAGGTAGGGGGTGGTCAATTATTAATTTACGTGCTTTTTTGTTATAGGATTTATTCAACCTGTGACAGGTACGTACATCAAACAGATATTCCCCAGTTTGTTTTTATTCAAAGTATCCGCTAAACTGTAAAAGCACCCATATATATATATATATATATATATATATATATATATATATATATATATATAGGTAAAATAATGGATTCAGGGAATTCTCATTGGTAATTTATTTAAAGTCTTCTAACACTCTTCCAAGTACCGGTTGGGGATGTATGATCCCTCTCTCTCAAGAAGACACGGTTCCGCTTCCCAGTCTTAAAACTCGCACTTGAAGGTCAAAGGTTACATCGGTCGAAACGTTGTGAGAATAACACCCAATATTAGAACAGTCGTCTGAATAATCCAAATACTTAACATTTTAAATCCTCTCATAATATTCTTCATGATTAAATCGATAATCTATCAATCTTGTTAATCTTTACCCTCGAGTGGAGTTTGGCCTTGATAACTCGTACACCTATCTATTTCGCATCTGTTTTAGTGATTTTATTTGTAGGGATGT
>OY744551.1:55614217-55631717 GCA_963556195.1 Sepiola atlantica | reverse complement strand
AGGGAAAGGAGAGACGTAGGGGGAGAGAAAAATGAGCGAGACGTAGGAAGGTGTGTGTGAGAGAGAGGGAAAGGAGAGACGTAGGGGGAGAGAAAAATGAGCGAGACGTAGGGAGGTGTGTGTGAGAGTAAGAGAAAGGAGAGACGTAGGGGGAGGGAAAAATGAGCGAGACGTAGGGAGGTGTTTGTGAGAGGGAGGGAAAGGAGAGACGTAGGGGAGAGAAAAATGAGCGAGACGTAGGGTGGTGTGTATGAGAGAGAGAGAGAAAAGAAAAAACGTAGGGGGAGAGAAAAATGAGCGATACGTAGGGGGTGTGTGTGAGAGGGAGAGAAAGGAGAGACGTAGGGGGAGAGAAAAATGAACGAGACGTAGGGAGGTGTGTGTGAGAGAGAGGGAAAGGAGAGACGTAGGGGGAGAGAAAAATGAACGAGACGTAGGGAGGTGTGTGTGAGAGAGTGAAAGGAGAGACGTAGGGGAAGAGAAATATGAGCGAGACGTAGGGAGGTGTGTTTGAGAGAGAGAAAGGAGAGACGTAGGGGGAGAGAAAAATGAACGAGACGTAGGGAGGTGTGTTTGAGAGAGGGAAAGGAGAGACGTAGGGGGAGAGAAAAATGAGCGAGACGTAGGGAGGTGTGTGTGAGAGAGAGAAAGGAGAGACGTAGGGGAAGAGAAAAATGAACGAGACGTAGGGAGGTGTGTTTGAGAGAGAGAAAGGAGAGACGTAGGGGGAGAGAAAAATGAGCGAGACGTAGGGAGGTGTGTGAGAGAGAGAGGAAAAGAAGAGACGTAGGGGGAGGGAAAAATGAGCGAGACGTAGAGAGGTGTGTGTGAGAGAGAGGGAAAGGAGAGACGTAGGGGGAGAGAAAAATGAGCGAGACGTAGGGAGGTGTTTGTGAGAGGGAGGGAAAAATGAGCGAGACGTAGGGAGGTGTGTGAGAGGGAGAGAAAATGAAAGACGTAGGGGGAGGGAAAAATGAGCGAGACGTAGGGAGGTGTGTGAGAGGGAGAGAAAATGAAAGACGTAGGGGGAGGGAAAAATGAGCGAGACGTAGGAAGGTGTGTGTGAGAGAGAGGGAAAAGAGAGACGTAGGAGGAGAGAAAAATGAGCGAGACGTAGGGAAGTGTGTGTGAGAGAGGGCGAGAGAGAAAGAAGAGACGTGGGGGAGAGAAAAATGAGCGAGACGTAGGGAGGTGTGTTTGAGAGAGAGGGAAAGGAGAGACGTAGGGGAAGAGAAAAATGAGCGAGATGTAGGGAGGTGTGTATGAGAGGGAGAGTAAGAGAAAGGAGAGAAAAATGTAGTGAGACGTAGGGAGGTGTTTGTGAGAGGGAGAGAAAGGAAAGACGTAGGCGGAGAGAAAAATGAGCAAGACGTAATGAGGTGTGTGAGTGAGAGAGAGAAAATAGGGACGTAGGGGAGAGAAAAATGAGCGAGACGTAGGGAGGTGTTTGTGAGAGGGAGGGAAAAGAGAGACGTAGGGGGAGAGAAAAATGAGCGAGACGTAGGGAGGTGTTTGTAAGAGGGAGGGAAAAGAGAGACGTAGGGGGAGGGAAAAATGAACGAGACGTAGGGAGGTGTGTGTGAGAGGGAGAGAAAGGGGAGACGTAGGGGGAGAAAAAAATGAGCGGGACGTAGGGAGGTGTGTGTGAGAGGGAGGGAAAGGAGAGACGTAGTGGGAGGGAAAAATGAGCGAGACGTAGGGAGGTGTGTTTCAGAGAGAGAGAAAGGAGAGACGTAGGGGGGGAGAAAAATGAGCGAGACGTAGGGAGGTGTGTGTGAGAGGGAGGGAAAGGAGAGACGTAGGGGAGAGAAAAATGAGCGAGACGTAGGGAGGTGTGTGTGTGTGTGAGAGGGAAAGGAGAGACGTAGGGGGAGAGAAAAATGAGCGAGACGTAGGGAGGTGTGTGTGAGAGGGTGAGAAAGGAGAGACGTAGGGGGGGAAAAAATGAGCGAGACGTAGGGAGGTGTGTGTGAGACGGAGGGAAAGGAGAGACGTAGGGGGAGAGAAAAATGAGCGAGACGTTGGGAGATGTTTGTGAGAGGGAGGGAAAAGAGACGTAGGGGGAGAGAAAAATGAGCGATACGTAGGGAGGTGTGTTTGAGAGAGAGGGAAAGGAGAGACGTAGGGGGAGAGAAAAATGAGCGAGACGTAGGGAGGTGTGTGAGAGGGAGAGAAAAGAGAGACGTAGGGGGAGAGAAAAATGAGCGAGACGTAGGGAGGTGTCTGTGAGAAAGAGGGAAAGGGGAGACGTAGGGGGAGAGAAAAATGAGCGAGACGTAGGGAGGTGTGTGTGAGAGGGAGGGAAAGTAGAGACGTAGGGGGAGAGAAAAATGAGCGAGACGTAGGGAGGTGTGTGTGAGGGAGAGAAAAGAGAGACGTAGGGGGAGAGAAAAATGAGCGAGACGTAGGGAGGTGTGTGAGAGAGAGGGAAAGGAGAGACGTAGGGGGAGAGAAAAATGAGCGAGACGTAGGGAGGTGTGTGAGAGAGAGGGAAAGGAGAGACGTAGGGGGAGAGAAAAATGAGCGAGACGTAGGGAGGTGTGTGAGAGAGAGGGAAAGGAGAGACGTAGGGGGAGAGAAAAATAAGCGAGACGTAGGGAGGTGTGTGTGAGAGAGAGGGAAAGGGGAGACGTAGGGAACAGGAAAATGAGCGAGACGTAGGGAGGTGTTTGTGAGAGGGAGGGAAAAGAGACGTAGGGGGAGAGAAAAATGAGCGAGACGTAGGGAGGTGTGTGTGAGAGAGAGAAAGGAGAGACGTAGGGGGAGACAAAAATAAGCGAGACGTAGGGAGGTGTGTGTGAGAGAGACAAAGGAGAGACGTAGGGGGAGAGAAAAATAAGCGAGACGTAGGGAGGTGTGTGTGAGAGAGAGAAAGGAGAGACGTAGGGGGAGAGAAAAATGAGCGAGACGTAGGGAGGTGTGTGTGAGAGAGAGAAAGGAGAGACGTAGGGGGAGAGAAAAATAAGCGAGACGTAGGGAGGTGTGTGTGAGAGAGACAAAGGAGAGACGTAGGGGGAGAGAAAAATAAGCGAGACGTAGGGAGGTGTGTGTGAGAGAGAGAAAGGAGAGACGTAGGGGGAGAGAAAAATAAGCGAGACGTAGGGAGGTGTGAGAGCGAGAGAGGAAGGAGAGACGTAGGGGGAGAGAAAAATGAGTGAGACGTAGTGAGGTGTTTGTGAGAGGGAGAGAAAGGAGGGACGTAGGGGGAGAGAAAAATGAGCGAGACGTAGGGAGGTGTTTGTGAAAGGGAGAGAAAGGGGAGACGTAGGGGGAGAAAAAAATTTGCGAGACGTAATGAGGTGTGTGAGTGAGAGAGAGAAAATAGGGACGTAGTGGAGAGAAAAATGGGCGAGACGTAGGGAGGTGTTTGTGAGAGGGAGAGAAAGGAAAGACGTAGGGGGAGAGAAAAATGAGCGAGACGTAATGAGGTGTGTGAGTGAGAGAGAGAAAATAGGGACGTAGGGGAGAGAAAAATGAGCGAGGCGTAGGGAGGTGTGTGTGAGAGAGAGAAAGGAGAGAGACTGGGACATGCAGAAAAGAAATGAAAAAAAGTTTGGATTATTTTTGCACACACATCGTATGAACATCGTAAACAGTTTTCTTAACTAAATCAATTTCCTTTGACCAGGGAAGCAGTCAGCGCCTTCATACTTTGACATTTGCTGACTTCATTCAAATCGTCATTCAATTTAAAATTAAAGAAAAAAAAAACTTATTACATTAATATTTATATTAAATTTACAAACTTAGAAGACGACAAACAAAAAGCGGGCACTCCCCACTCGTCAAGCTGCTCTTTGCAACCGGTTTCAACGCTAGAAAACAACCAACGCTACATCATATTTGAAAGTAAAGTTATTTCTAAGAAATGAACACGTAATAAAGAAAACAAAACTAGTCAAGGTGCGTGTTGCATACACACCTCCCCGTCACTCCCTCCCGACGTTCCTGTTGCAAAGAGCGTGTTTATGGGTGGTTCTCTGGGAACGGGGATGGTGGAGGGTATAGAGGTGCCTTCGGCCCAGAATGTCTTTTACTTTGCTTAAGTGTTTGCACGTGTTTTACTAAACCAACAAAGAACATGTCAGTCTGTGATTATCAATTTTAACAAGGTTTTATTTTGATCCACTCAAAGAAGGAATTCACATATCTGCAGTTTGTCTATTCCGTGAGCTGCTCCCTCCCCATTCCCTCTCCCCTTCTCCCTTCCAATTCCACTCTTTATTCTCCCTTCTCATCCTCTCTTCTCCCTCACTATTCCCTCTCCCCTTCTTCATTCCCTCCCCTTTCTCTTTCTCTGTGATGGTATCAATCTCCCCATCACCTAATTATACACGAAGTAAAGTCGGTCTTTTTCTCATTTTTTCTCATCAATACTTTTCTTCCTACAAAATCAATAACCGATTCTGGTTCCTCAGTTCTTTTGATCGATCGTTGCAGAATGTTTTAAGAACAACAAAATGTAATTCGATTTAATTCCTTCCAAAAAATCATTGGATCCGGTCGGAATTATTTTTATACAAACGCCATCTTTACAAAATGACACAGGATTATATTTTTCTATATTCGTGGGCGTTTCTCAATTGCAGTCTCTTAGCTGCTGCGCTTGTTCCCATAGTTTTTACTGCTGCAGTTGTCACGGTTTATGCCTTTGCTGTGTCCGTCGTCCCTTTCCCTGCATTTGCTGCTGAAGTTGTCCATTTCTAAACCTTAGATTCTGCAGTTGCCCCTTTTTGTGCCTTTACTGCTGAATTTGTCCCTGTTCTCTGCTTTTGCTGCTGCAGTTGTCCCATTTCTCTGCCTTTGCTGCTGCAGTTGTCCCATTTCTCTGCCTTTGCTGCTGCAGTTTTCCCATTTCTCTGCCTTTGCTGCTGCAGTTTTCCCATTTCTCTGCCTTTGCTGCTGCAGTTGTCCCATTTCTCTGCCTTTGCTGCTGCAGGTGTCCCATTTCTCTGCCTTTGCCGCTGAAGTTATCCCATTTCTCTGCCTTTGCTGCTGCAGGTGTCCCATTTCTCTGCCTTTGCTGCTGCAGTTTTCCCATTTCTCTGCCTTTGCTGCTACAGTTGTCCCATTTCTCTGCCTTTGCTGCTGCAGTTGTCCCATTTCTCTGCCTTTGCTGCTGCAGGTGTCCCATTTCTCTGCCTTTGCTGCTGCAGTTTTCCAATTTCTCTGCCTTTGCTGCTGCAGTTGTCCCATTTCTCTGCCTTTGCTGCTGCAGTTGTCCCATTTCTCTGCCTTTGCTGCTGCAGTTTTCCCATTTCTCTGCCTTTGCTGCTGCAGTTGTCCCATTTCTCTGCCTTTGCTGCTGCAGTTGTCCCATTTCTCTGCCTTTGCTGCTGCAGGTGTCCCATTTCTCTGCCTTTGCTGCTGCAGTTGTCCCATTTCTCTGCCTTTGCTGCTGCAGTTGTCCCATTTTTCTGCCTTTGCTGCTGCAGTTGTCCCATTTCTCTGCCTTTGCTGCTGCAGTTTTCCAATTTCTCTGCCTTTGCTGCAGCAGTTGTCCCATTTCTCTGCCTTTGCTGCAGCAGTTGTCCCATTTCTCTGCCTTTGCTTTGGAGTTGCCCCATTTCTCTGCTTTTGCTGCAGTAGTTGTCCCATTTCTCTGCCTTTGCCTTGGAGTTGCCCCATTTCTCTGCCTTTGCCTTGGAGTTGCCCCATGTTTCAAAAGACGAGACAGTCTATAAATTATGAGAAATATATATAGTGGTAGGGAAGATATGTAAATATGTATAGTCAAAGATAAAAACATAGCAAAAAAAAAAAAATAGTAACGGGAAAGAAAAGAAAAGAATAAAGAGTTCGCTCTTGACAAAGCCCATATAACATTTGGGCGAAACGTTAAGCTTTTTAGGTCTTCCGCTTATTTCATTTTAATTTCATACCGTCGGATTATTTTATCCTTTCATCTATTCATACATATATTGTGTGTATTTAGGCAGCAAGTTTTCATTTAGGCAAACGTTGTTGAATAGCATATATATATATATATATATATACAGGGTGGGCCAAAATAAGGGTCCTATCTTTAAATTTGAATAACTTGAATTTGAATAACTTCCACAAAATAAAAGTTAAACTCACCAAACTTTGTGTGTGTAGACTGACCCTTCCGAGATTTTTTGAAATAAACAAAACAAATTTTAGCCGAAAAACACTTCTTAAAACTTACAAAAACTAAAGTATTGTTTTTTACACTGTTTTGAGTTTTTAAGCAAAAATAATGTTTTCTAAATGAGGGTACGTTCATTAGGGCTAATACGGCTCATGCTTGCTTCGGAAGGGGTCCTTTACTTATTCTAAAAAAAATTTTTTAAAAATCAATAAATAAAAAAGTTATGAATTTTTAAAAATAGGACCCTTATTTTTGCCCACCCTGTATATATTTATATATAAAAGCTTGGTCTTCGCATTGACTGTAACACTAACTCCTATAATATTTTATATTAAGATTCGTCAATTGAAAAGGAAAACAAATCCTCCTATAAACAACAATATACGTATTTATTAAGTGACCTGCACCGTAGGGTGTAGGTTAACGAAAGTTAAAACTGTCATAGTGAAGAAAGTATTAAAGTAAGTCTTCTAGCCCTATGTGTTCGGAGTCAAGTTGACCGAAGTGAGAGAAGACGTCGTTCTACGTTTGTGCCGGGTTTTTTTTTTGTCTGTCTGTCAAATCCCAAAGTGTCTGAAAGTAGTCCTTCATATATTCAGTCGAGATTAATACGCACTTGAATCGTGTCGGTCATCGTATGACCAAGTCATCTCGCAGGGGCTGCTCTCTGCCAAGGAAATGTCACCAAACACACGCACATTCATAAGCATATGCGAACGTCTTAAAATGTTATTTTACTACGATATGCATCAATAAGGTATGTTATGGAGGGGTTTTTTTTACGTTTTTACGAAAATTAAATGTGTATATGGAAATCAAATGATAAGATAACTTAGCGTGTGTGTGTGGACGAATTGGTGCTTATCCAGTTCAGTGGTACGTAAAAGAAAAAAAAACAAAAAAAAACTGAAGAATATCTGTTTGATGTACGTACCTGTCACGGGCTGAATATATCCAATACAAAAAAATCACGTAAATTAATCAAGTAGTTTTTTTATTTTATAAAAGAAAATTAAATTTTAACGATTTGCGAAGACGAAGTGCAAATATGACATCCATTTTGATTTATTCAAAGGGGGATAAGCGTAATTCATTTACGGACGGTTACCCCCACCCCCTTTAAATAATCCCCTAAAATGGATATCATATTTATTTTATTTTTATTTTTCGAAAGTACCCGCTGAACTGGATAAGCACCGGGCGGATTTTATTCGCGACTACGTGACGGCTTTCAAAATCATATTGAAGTGTATTTTATAGGAGGGAACATAGGTAGATTTCCCTTCCATATCGTAAGGTTATATCAGTGTCTGATCGGGTAAATAACGTTGGATGAAAATCAAAGATGTTCGAATCCAGTGACCGGTGATGTAGTTTTACCTAGCCACACTAATGAGTCCTATTAAGACGAAATATATGTGTGTGGATGAATTAATAAAAATATTATAAAAAAAATATATATTTGCTCTTTCCTATAAAATAAATATTCCATACTGATTAGCTAGTTAATTTAAGAGTTATCAGTATGTATTATTTAAAAAAGTGATATTTTATATTCTATCCGGGCCGATAAATCTTACAGTAAATGATATTTATCGAAATCCACCGTACATTTTCATTGGATATTCAACTGATTATTGCAAAATTAAATCGCTGTTTTTTATAATTAGAAAATTACTGGGTAAGTTTTTAATGTCATTTCATTAATATTGTAATTTACCATATCCTTGAAATTACTAATCAAGGGAGGCGCGATAGCGCTCTATCCCTTAATAGACTTCAAAAACGACCTATGCTAGAAATCTCATTTCTTTTATCAGTCATAACTGAAAATCCAATAAACCAAATTAGTTAAAACTTGCACAAAATTTTCATTTGATAGGTTCTATAAGTGTGTTGAATTTTAGCATCATTAATCAAGGCAACCCAGAGATCCAGAAAAGTCAGGAGTAATTTTGTGTTATCCGTGTGTACGTACGTACGTACGTACATGTGTGCCACCCTGTATCTCATCAACTATTTGATGGATTCAGCTGATTTTTGGCAGAGATAGAGGTTCTAGGGCCTAGTTGATGGCATTGTAATTTCAGTTTACCATATACCTTAGTTTTCCAGAAAATAAAAAAAAACTTTAAAATTACCATTGTCTTGAGGCATAGCCTTTACAAAAGTAGTGACATTCCATGATAAATGCCAGTATACTGAAATCATGTGCCCTTAATAGGGTTAAGATGAAAATTCATATACACTAAATGTACAAAAGCAAGGAAATTCCCAAATGTTTACACTTTTATTTTCATTAAGGGTATGACTACATATCAACCAAACCATTTCATTATCACACAACTACAGTATAAATCTCTATGCATGAGTGAATGAAGTGTGTGAGGTGCGCCGAAGAAAAATTCCAACCAGTAAAATGCATAGCCCTGTTGTGCTGCATACCCTTAATGACAATAAAAGTGTAAAAATGTTATATATTATATATATATATCAAATATAATATATATCATATATAATATATATCATATATAATATATATCATATATAATATATATATATTATATAATATATAATATATATATAATATATAATATATATATAATATATGTTATATATATAATATATGTTATATATATAATATATGTTATATATATAATATATGTTATATATATAATATATGTTATATATATAATATATGTTATATATATATAATATTTTTTTTTATATATATAATATGTTATATATATATAATATATGTTATATATATAATATATGTTATATATATATAATATATGTTATATATATATAATATATGTTATATATATATAATATATGTTATATATATATAATATATGTTATATATATATTATATATGTTATATATATAATATATGTTATATATATAATATATGTTATATATATATTATATATATGTTATATATATAATATATGTTATATATATATTATATATGTTATATATATAATATATGTTATATATATTATATATGTTATATATATAATATATGTTATATATATAATATATGTTATATATATAATATATGTTATATATATAATATGTTATATATATAATATGTTATATATATAATATGTTATATATATAATATGTTATATATATAATATGTTATATATATAATATATGTTATATATATAATATATGTTATATATATAATATATGTTATATATATAATGTTATATATATAATATATATAAGATATATATATATATTATATATAATATATATATAATATATATCATATATAATATATATATATATAATATATATCATATATAATATATATTGTATATATCATATATAATATATATATAATATATATATATATAATACATATTGTATATAATATATATGTATATAATATATATAATATATATATATAATATATATATATAATACATATGGTATATAATATATATGTATATAATATATATTATATATATATATAATATATATTATTTTTAAGTTTTTAAAAAAATTTCTGGAAAACTAAGGTATATGGTAAAATGAAATTAAAATGCCATCAACTAGAACCTAGAATCTCTATCTCTGCTAAAAATCAGCTGAATCCATCAAATAGTTTATGAGATACAGGGTGGCACATACATACGTACGTACGTACACACAGATAACATGATTTCATGATTGAACTTTCTGGATCTCTGGGTTGCCTTGACTAATGATGCTAAAAGTGTAAAAATTTGGGAATTTCCTTGCTTTTGTACATTTAGTGTATATGAATTTTCATCTTAACCCTATTAAGGGCATATGATTTCAGTATACTGGCATTTTTAATGGAATATCAAACTATACTTAAAGAATTGGGATAAAACAAAAACAAACAACCAAGACGTACCAAAAATAAAAATAAAAATTGCTAAATTAGCACAAATAGAAGGTTTTTCGTAAACACCTTTCGTATTCGCACATTCATTTGAACAAAAGTTTGACATAGCTAATTTACGCCGGCTATAAATCTATGCTTCGTTGATTTAATAGCCTTTATCTGCGTCTATTATAACATTCTGTTTTTTTGTGGCTGTTGATTACTCATTTCGCTCTGTTATTACGTGCCCTGTGTCTGGCCTAAAATGTTACCCTGTGGTGAGGCTCACGTTTAGAGGGAGTGTCGTCATCCTTCAGTTGCTACTACTCTCAGGTCCACTCTGATTCGAAGTAAAAATAGAAACTATCACTTACAGACCGTTTATTTACACATCCGAATCAAAGAAGGTAACCTCCCTCTACCATGCTAGAAAACTCCTCACACCTGATATTATCCTATACATCTACAAAGCCACCATCCACCCATACATGGATTATTGGTGCAACATCTGGGCTGGTGTATCATCCCCTAGTCTCTCTCTCTCTCTTAGACAAGGTTAAAAACGAGTCGCCAACTTAATAGGTCCCCCACTGTCAACCAAGCTACAGCCCCTGTCCCATCACCGCAATGTTACATCCTTGTGCTTGTTTCACAAATACTTCAATGGATTGTGCTCTGATTAAATTGCTGCTCTGGTACCCCTTCGACATAAATACACTAGACCAACCCGTCCATTCACTGTGGAGGTCCCCAGATGCCGGAGAACCTTCTACTCCAATAGCTTATTTCCTCGTGTTTCCGGTCTTTGAAACTGCCTCCCCGCTCCCTGTTTCTCAGACTCTACCGACATGCAGAAATTTAAAAATGTAAACAGACATCTCGCTGCGCAGCTCACAACTTAGGATGACCCACCAAAACTTACACCCTAATTCTCAGTAGTCCCCTTACGTCTACAGTGGCGGCCTGCCTTGTTTGGGGTGAAACATGATAAAAAGAATCTAGTGGGGTGATCTTTTCTTATCTCTACGCCCCTTTTTCATAGAAGAGACGTTGTTTCTTTTAATTATTTTTTTTAACGTAATTCACCCCAGACAAGGCAGGCCACCACTGTAGACGTAAGGGGCTACTGAGAAGAAAGAACAGGGAGAAGGTTGGGGGGGGGGGGGGCAACCTAAATTGGGATCTGCGTAGCGAGATGACTGTTTACATTAGTTTTAAATTTCTGCATGTCAGTACCGTCGGGGAAACGGGGCAGGGAGGGAGTTCCAGAGGCCAGCAGCACGAGGAAAGAAGTTATTTGAGTATTGATTTACTCATCTCCAGGAGTTAGACACAAGGCCAGTACAATCTTACTCCCACAAGTAAGATGTGACCCAAGGTCGGGTCGGGAAAGTGGGGTTTAAAAATTGCCTGGGCAGCCCCGTCGGTATTCACCGGTAGGAGCGCCTCAGGCAGTAAGCAATAAACTTACTCCTCCTCAAAGAGGGGAGGCGAAGCCTGGGAGGGCGGACTTCCTATAACTGCACAGGACAGACCCATAGACCGGTGTAAATCAAGCCCCGAAGGCCAAGACAATACAAGTCTATGGAGTGCAGTATCCATCGGAACAGATACTACACTTTTATCATAGCCAAAAGGCCAAAAGCTATCTGAGTAGAAAGCTCTCCGGCATCTGTGGACCTCCATAGTGAATGGATGGGATTTAGCTGATTGTCAAGTTGGTCTAGTGTATTTGCGAGGAGGCACCAGAGTAGCCAATTCATCGGAGCACAATCCAAGGCTGGGCACTCTGAGTCAATTTAATAACAAACAGTACTACTACTAGATCCAACACGATTTGTTGTTGATCTCTCTTCGCCGTTTGCTGTGAATACCCGCCGAATTGATGAAGAAAATGGCTTCGATTAATTGTATGAATAATTTTTCTTAATATCAATTTATCGGAAAATATTGTAAATACATATGTAAACTTGATAATAGCAGTTATAAGTGTATATTTGTAAATATGAATTTAATTGAATGTTAAAAGGAATGTATTATGTAAATGACTCAACCCGTCTAGTGTCTAAACGACGTTTACTAACGGTATATAAGGCTGTTGAAATATATGAATTTGAGTAAGATTCTTGCCACGTTTTCACTTCTAATCGCAGCCTCGTCTTGAAATTTCCTTCTTCTCTAATCTAATAATGTTATTTAATGTTATCTAATGTAAATTTAATTGATTAATAATAGTTTCCTAATTCTACAGGTATACAAATATTATGAACTGACTTGAAAAGCTTAATTAAATGACAATTACTCAAGCCCCCCCTCCCCTCTCTCTTCTGTTTACAAAAATTCTCCAGGACGGACAGACATACAGACAGACAGACAGACAGACAGAGAAGGTGCTCGTTATTGGTATTTATAAAGTTAAATTCCT
Organism: Sepiola atlantica; assembly: GCA_963556195.1. Taxonomy (NCBI): domain Eukaryota; kingdom Metazoa; phylum Mollusca; class Cephalopoda; order Sepiida; family Sepiolidae; genus Sepiola; species Sepiola atlantica. Next base: position 55,619,318 of record OY744551.1, on the reverse strand, counting down.
CCTAAAATTCCAAGCTGATTTCTGGTGGCCAACTGATAAGTCTCCTGACTGCGAATCAGTGGCGATTTGTGATCGGAGTTCGCGCCCGGTCAACCGTCGGGAATTACCTTCCTGTGCTGAAGATTGCGTAAGCATGAAACATCGATGTCCGTTGGTAATAAATAATTAATATTTATTTATAAATATTATATATGAGAATATATTTGTCTTTGATTGTTTAAGAATTGTTTTCCATATTCGTCGTTTTGCGACTTTTGATGTTGACAATAAGCGGTTCCTGTAACTACTTTCTTTACGGTTATTCTTCAAAAGTCAGGGAATTCACTGCAAAGAAAGTTATCTCTTCGACTACTACAACATCTTCAAAATCTTTCTGCTCTCTCTCCTCCGGACCCTCGCGCTCTCCAAATAACCGCTGCTATTAGAACTCTTGTAATTCTTCGATTTTACCATTTTCCCGTTTTCCCGCCGCTTTAACTCTGGATTTTACCATTCCAAGCAGAAGAATAATCCAAGGAGTTGTTTTTTTTTTGCGAGCCAATCTTTAGTCGGCCAATAATTAATTATCCAGGCAAGGTAAACACCCACAAAGTGCTCAATATCAGATAGAGCTGTTATATATGATTAATTTTATTCACACAGACATGTACAAAATCTGCGACACTGGCATGTCGATGTTATCGATTAACAGCTGTTAGAAGCTGAGATCTGATCAGTGAGAGTTAAAATCCGATCTTAACCGTAGATCATATTTTAACAAGAATGAAAACTGCATATGAAACTGTTACACCGGCCGTTCTTACACAGGAGAAACTACACCGGTTGTCACTATAAATAGTGCGAGTCACCAGAGACACAGAGAAGACAAAGCACAGTCTTGTAACTGTCTAGCCAAGTGCTAGTCACTTTCTTACTTTGTTAATACACTTGTTAAACCAACACTCGACTTGACTTCCTTTATTTATTATTTACTGTTGGACAACTTCACAACAGAAACCAAATATGATCTAAGGTTAAGATCGAGTTTATACTCTGCCCTATGAGATCTCAGCTTATCACAATTGTTGATCGATAACATCGACATGCCAGTGTCGCAGATTTTGTACATATCTGTGTAAATGAAAAATAATCATTCACAACTGTATCATTCTATCTGATTCTTCAAAACATCAAAACCTTATTTCTCCATTGTATTTAGATACTAGGAGGCAGTGGCTGAAGGTTAATCACGTTGAGAACAAAGATTACCAATGCCAAAGAGTAATGTTTCCAAAGAGTAATGTTTTTTCTTGGAATGGTGTTTTCTGGAAGTAATGCTGGTCTCTCTCTCTCAATAAAATTCCCTTCTAAAAGTAATGTTTCCGCTTTCACTGTACAATTTATTTCTGAGAACAATGTATTCTGATTATACAAATAATTTCATCTACTTATAGAATCATATTTAACAATTTTATTTCAAACAACACGAGACAGATGGTGTCAGTCTGTGCCTTGAGGGATTGTCGGAGTCTTTTCCATCTTCGATGTGCTTGTTCTCAAAGAGCAATATGTTCTAGGAATAATTATCCTACCTATAGAATTATATTCCCAGAGAAATGCCAGTATACTGAAGATGAAAATTCATATACACTAAATGTACAAAAGCAAGGAGATTCCCAAATTTTTACACTTAATTGTCATTAAGGGTATGCGAGCACAAAAGGGCTATGTATTTTACTGGTAGGAATTTTTCTTCAGCACACCTCACACACTTCATCCACTCATGCATAGAGATTTATACTGTAGTGATGTGATAATGAAATGGTTTGGTTGATATGTAGTCATACCCTTAATGACAATAAAAGTGTAAAAATTTGGGAATTTCCTTGCTTTTGTACATTTAGTGTATATGAATTTCATCTTAATCCTATTAAGGGCATATGATTTCAGTATACTGGCATTTTTCATGGAATGTCACTACTTTTGTAAAGGCTATGCCTCAATACAATGGTCATTTTAAAGGTTTTTTTTTTAATTTTCTGGAAAACTAAGGTATATGGTAAACTGAAATTATCTTGCCATCAACTAGACCCTAGAACCTCTATCTCTGCCAAAAATCAGCTGAATCCATCAATAGTTGATGAGATACAGGGTGGCACATGCGTACGTACGTACACACGGATAACACAAAATCACTCCTGACCTTTCAGAATCTCTGGGTTGCCTTGACTAATTATGCTGAAATTCGACACACTTATAGAACCTATCAAATAAAAATTTTGTGCAAAATTTTAACTAATTTGGTTTATTGGTTTTAAAGTTATGATTGATCAAAGAAATGAGATTTCTAGCATAGGCCGTTTTTGTAGTCTATTAAGGGATAGAGCGCTTTCGCGCCTCCCTTGATTCCTCTACTTATAGAATCCTATTTGATAATTTTATTTACAAACAGCACAAACAAACAGGTGGTGTCGGTCTTGAGAGGTTGTTGGAGTCTTTTCTAGCTTGGGTTTTGTGGTTCTCAAAGAGCAATAGTTACAAAGAGCAATAGTTACAAAGAGCCATGTATTCTAGGAATATAACATAATTATCTTACCTATATAATTATATTTGCCAGCTTTATTCGGCACGAATTAACGCACAGATGGTTGATATGCCGTAAAACAAACGAAATCCTATCTAGCGTTCATAGGAATGTTTGTACAATTTCTATGAATAAAACCATACCAGATGCCTAAAATAGAGGGGATGATATCATGAGTACAGAACAGATACTACACTATCCCAATAAAGATGCAGTGCCTTGGAGGATGACAGCAGAACAGATACTACACTACTCCCATCAATTGGGAATTGAAAGATAGTAAAATAGCATAATATTATGAAATTAATAGAAGTAATAGTATAGTTTCGGCTTCAGACAGATACCAAATCTTTACTAACAATATATCATACTAGTTAATGGGAGGAAATCCATCTTTGTTTCCCGAAAGTTTTTTTTTTTTCTAATATTTTAACCACACACTATATATGCAAAGTTAGTTCTGGGATTGAGTTATGTTTGAAAAATAAATTTGTTTTAATTGTTCTAATTAGCCGTCATTGATAAGAAACTGAACAATCCATCCATTTCTATATTTCTCTCGTCTACCTACGTGTCTGTATACACCACAAACACGTATGTAAATTAGATGGCAAAATAATACATTTCTTAAGAATATTAAAGAATACTTATCTATGAGAATAATATAGAACTAAATAGGTTTCTGATTATCTAAATGAATAAATGCGAGATATATATATATATAAATGAATAAAGCGAACTATAAATATATATATATATATATATATATAAATGAATAAAGCGAACTATAAATATATATATATATATAAATGAATAAATACGAAATATATATATAATCTAAATGAATAAATGCGAAATATATATATATATCTAAATGAATAAATGCGAAATATATATATATATATATATATATATATATCTAAATGAATAAATGCGAAATATATATATATATATATATATCTAAATGAATAAATGCGAAATATATATATATATATATCTAAATGAATAAATGCGAAATATATATATATATATATCTAAATTAATAAATGCGAAATATATATATATATATATCTAAATGAATAAATGCGATATATATATATATCTAAATGAATAAATGCGAAATATATATATATATATATGTAAAGGCGAAATATATATATATATATATATGTAAAGGCGAAATATATATATATATATATCTAAATGAATAAATGCGAAAGTTCTAACAATATTAACATCGAACCCATTATATGTATTAATTTTCAAAGTTTAAATTACCGATTTTATCCTCTGTTAAAGAGATGTTCTCTTTGAAAATCCATGGGTTAAGGAGAATGAGATCCCTCCTTGCATTTGAACTCATGATGATTTAATATATATTGTATTTGTATAGCTTTTATTTTCATTTTTCATTTTCTGAATATATATATATATATATATATATATATAAATGAATATATGCGAATTTTTTTCGATATATTCTAATTATATTAACATCAACCCCCATTTGTCTTATTTAATTCTAATGATATAAGAGTAACTGACTCAGACATATGTAGATATTGCTTATTTGCATATTTATTTGTTTTAAATTTTTTAATAAATTAATATTCTGTAATATACCTTTTCTACATACGCAATCGTTTTATAGATAGTGCTATTATTATAATTATAAATCAAATTAAATAAAGAGATTTTATTAGCATAACTATTTAAAAACTGTTCATAATTAATGTTTACTATTATTAATTTGGAATTGCATTGGCTTATGTTTGCTATCTATATGCAATAGTTTCGTCTATATTAACAGTAATTAAAGTTATATAATAACTAAATAAGAAAAAATAACTAAAACACCTTAAGCTTCAACTCCATGCGCTCACTGACGACCTTACCGAAGGTTGTGGCTTGCTACGAGCAAGGCAGAAGCGAGAACAGAAAGGCGGAGTTGAAGGGAAATCTGGTAGTCTTGGCTTGCTACGAGGGAGTGTGTGGTTCTCTCTCTCCCTCTATCTCTCTCCCTCTATCTCTCTCTCCCTCTCTCCCTCTATCTCTCTCTCTCTCTGCCCCCTTTCTCTCCCCCTCTTTTTACAGTTTTATATTTAACATAAATAAATAACTTTCTTTCAAAAATTAAGTTGATGCCTAATTTATAAATTTAACAAAAAACTTATTTTTTAATGTTTAAAAGACCTTTTCACTATTCTAATTGACAAAATATGAATCTGTCCAGATAACGAAAAAAAAACAGATTCATATTTTGGTATGATTGGAGAGTAACATCCTCCGCTAACCCCACCCACCCCAAAAATAGTTTTACCTTCTTTTAACTTGATGGAAAGAAGAAAAGAAAAAAAACAATTATTTTAGAAATTAAATAGAAATGGTCGTTCGATACCATCTCAGGTCACTAGGGACAATTATCGGTTTGGTCCATAAAATAATTGAAATATATTAGAACAAACTAAATTAATTTTTTAAGAAAAGATTTTCTTCGTTTCAGAAGACAAAAGTAAAATTTAAAAAAAAGAACATTTC
>OY744551.1:55606717-55609217 GCA_963556195.1 Sepiola atlantica | reverse complement strand
ACGATCGTTTCTTTCGATAGTCGATCACACTTCCCGGATATAAAAAATTGCATCTCTCTCTCCCCCCCCCCTCTCTCTCCCCTCTCTCCCCCCCCCTCTCTCTCCCCTCTCTCTCACCCCTCTCTCTCTCACCCCCTCTCTCTCTCACCCCCTCTCTCTCTCACCCCCTCTCTCTCTCACCCCCTCTCTCTCTCACCCCCTCTCTCTTTCCCTTCTCCCCGAGTCCGACTCTATTACCGCAATCGCAGTAGTCCTACTCCCTCTTCCCTTCCAAAACTATCGATCATGACAACCAATAACTTACTATCACACCTTACACTTTTCTTAACTTTGATTATTAACAATCTTTCCTTTCTATATGCCCCCCCCCAAAAAAAAAACAACCAAAACGAATCGCCCCCCCCCCCATCATCATGCGCGCGTAAAGATAGATAAAGATTCCACACTAAATTGAAGCTATCACTGACGTATATAAATAAATGAAATTATTGATTTGTTTTCGAACGGCTAACCACTTCCACCGTCTCTACGGCTGCCGCGAATTCACCCAAGACTTCGACCTCCTCCTGCTTCCAAACATCAGTCTGTCCCGTTTCACGTCGGTTGGTGACATGCAACGATAAAATAGAGAATAAGAAGACGCCCGAGTTGGATCTATTTGGGTTATAAAAGAGAGGCCAATCACCAAATCACACACCGAACAAAAAAAGAAAGAGAGACCCCCTAGCGTATGACCGTTAAAAACAAAACAAAAACAAAAAACAAAAACAAAAAAAATGTCCGTAAGATTATAACGTAAGAAAAAATGCTTCGGAAAGAGCGGCGCTTGTCTACACATATTTTTATACGATAAAATCTTTATCTACTAAATACGAAAGAAAAAAAAAAAAAAAAAAAAAAAAAACGCCGCAAAAAAATTTTTTTTTTTTTTTTTTAGATATTTCTTTAAATTAATTATAATCTTAAATTTAAAAAAAAAAAAAAAAAAAAAAACAGCAAAAAAAAAAATCTTTAAATATTTCTTTAAATTAATTATAATTTTAAATTAAAAAATTATATATATATATGTATATATATATATATCGTGGTAATCTATAAATAGATAGATAGATATGCATATACGGTAAAATATGCGCACGCGCGGGGCAACCAAAAAAGCTTGCTAACCGCATATCGTCAGCGCTTTTCTATGCACGACCGTACACATGCACAGCGATACATATTTTACTCATACATACATATATATATATATGTGTATATATATATATATATATATATACACATGCATAACAATCACCTTACTTTAGCTAGGGAGGTGGAGACGGCAAGGGTCGACTTTTTAGGGTGAATATATATACACACAACTATAATATGTATTCATGTTTAACATAAAAAACAAATTGTCCACGAAAAAGGACCTGAGGAGGAATTCATTTTGAAAACGAAACACACACATATATATATATATATATATATATATATATATATATATATATACACACACACACACAAACTATACCCATATAAATATATATATATATATATATATATATATATACACATATGTATACATACATCTATAGACACATATTGAACGAAACATTTTAGCACAAGTTAAAGAATTTTTATAAAAAAAGAAATATCTTAAAAAAAAAATCTAATATAATTTTTATATGTAGATATTTTAGAAATTAACATAGCATATATAAATTTACATACCTATCTATGAATTATATATATGTAAATACGTAGACTATTATATTACGTAAATATATACACACACACACACACATATATATATATGTATATACATATAATATTATGAAGACTTTTTTATATTTAAAACAAGAGAATCTCATTTTACGAAGGAAATATATCGAAGTGAAATACAGAATGTTATATTTTTGTCTATTTTTTTAAGAAAAAAAAAGTGTATCTATATATTCACACACACACACACACACCCACACTCACACACATATATATATATCTATTATTATACATATATATATATATATACTATTCTACGAAAGGTCGAGGAAAGAAGGGCGTTTGCTGAGAATACTTTCTCCCCATGAATAAATTTGAAAAGACATTTTTGAAAGAAAACCGGAAATAGATTTTAAAATTAAAAAAAAAAAAAAATTAACAAAAGTGAAAGAAAAAGTTTTATTCTATTACAGCCAGTTAAAAAAAAAGTGTCTTAAATTTAACAAATCACGCGGAAATTTATATATGTATATATAGATACTTGTATATATACTATTATATATATATATATATATATATATATATATATTAAAAAAACGGGACGAAACAAGTAAGTATACTGTACAACGAAACCACCGAAATATATAGATAGTAACCAATAAAAAAAAGTACAGTATAAAAAATATATATATATATATATTTATGCATCTATATATAAGGAAACCCTATAAATAAAACAAAGGAGCCGCGAAACCTCAGCCCCTTTTAAAAGGATAATAACCAGAAACCA
>OY744551.1:55574217-55594217 GCA_963556195.1 Sepiola atlantica | reverse complement strand
TAACATTCGTACCGTCGGTTTCAAGCTTCTGTTTTCATCTCAGAGATGACAACAGAAGCTGAAGAGAGCCGAATAGCTAAATCCTTCTGTGCTCGAAACCGACGGTACAAATGTTGTACTAATTTTTCTGTACCAAAATAAAGAAATAATTAATATATATATGGTGTATATATATATATATATATATAGGATCAAAATAAACCAAAGTGAAAACTTTTAGTAGATGGAACCTATTGTGAAAAGGATTAGCTCAATATACGAGATAGAGCAATAGTAGAGATAGAAGAAAAAAGAGTATAAATATGCGACGATTGTCCAAATTTACCTACTTTTTGAGCACCTTCTCCAATCTGCTCCCTTGCAAAGAGTTTTTCTTCACTTTCTACAATTTCACCGGACTTTTTCAACGGAAATTTACCACCCGGACAATTTGCATATCTTTTTCACGGAATTTTTCTTTTCATTCAATACGTTTTTTTTTTAAAAATTTTTTTTTTAACAAAAATTATTTTAATAATTTTTAATAATAATTCTCATATTTTTCAAATATTTGAACTTTGGTTTTTTCGAAAGCCAACTTATCCATCTGTATTTCTCCTCTGATGATAAGATTTCGATCTTTGAAAAGCCTTGGCTTAAGGAAAGAAAAATAAACACTAGTTTATTACTGATTACACCTTGCATTGAACAATTGAAATTTGAAATAAATTTGGACAATCGTCGCATATTTATACTCTTTTTTCATTCTATCTCTCTCTCTCTCTATATATATATATATATATATATATAATTCATAATGATCGATTCATTAGTTTAGAAGTTTTCCCCGCACATATAAACTGTTTATGCTTCTGCTCACGCACCTGTTGGGTTTAAAGTTTATTACATAATATGAATCGACATCGGACAAATCTTTTCTCTATTAAATCTGTTTGCATATTGCGTATTTGTGGCGAGGGCATACCCCTTAAATTGTTAAGTTTACACAAAGTACTGACCGTGTTGTCTAGAATATATATTCCATAATTCATAATGTTCGGTTCATTAGTTAATGAGTGAATCGTATACCTAGAAATATATAAACATCTGTGCTGGTGCATCATCTACTAGTCTCTCCCTCCTTGACAAGGTCCAAAAAAAGAGTCGCCAACATAATAGGTCCCTCACTGTCAACCAAGCTCCACCCCCTGTCCCATCACCGCAATGTAGCATCCTGGTGCTTGTTTTACAAATACTTCAATGGATTATGCTCCGATGAATTGGCTTTTGGCTAATCAAAGTGTAGTATCTGTTCCGATGGATACTGCACCCCATAGACTGGTATTGTCTTGGCCTTCGGGGCTTGATTTACGCCGGTCTAAGGGTCAGTCCTGTGCAGTTCTAGGAGGTCCACCCTCCCAGGCTTTGCCTCCCCTCTTTGGGGAGGAGTAAGTTTATTGCTTACTGTCTGAGGCGCCCCTACCGGGGAATGCCGACGGGGCTGCCCAGGCAATTTTTAAACCCCACTTTACCGACCCGACCTTTGGTCACATCTTACTTGTGGGAGTAAGATAAACACTGGCCTTGTGCCTAACTCCTGGAGAGGAGTAAATCAATACTCTGGTGCCTCCTCGACGTAAATACACTAGACCAACTCGACAATCAGCTAAATCCCATCTAGTCACTGTGGAGGTCCCCAGGGGCCGGAGAGCCTTCTACTCCAATAGCTTCTTTCCTCGTGCTGCCGGCGTCTGGAACTCTCTCTGCTCCCTGTTTCCCCGACAGTACCGACATGCAGATGTTTAAAACTAATATAAACAGACATCTCGCTGCACAGCTTCCAACTTAGAATGACACCCTAAACCTACTCAATAATTCTCAGTAGCCCCTTACGTCTACAGTGGCGTCCTGCCTTGTTTGGGGTGAAATAGCATAACAAAAATGTTAAAAAGTATACCCATACTCAACAGTATGTGTATATAAACCTCTTTTCTATATGTGAGCTTAAATTTCAACTCTCTCTCCCTCTCTATGTATATATATATAGGATCAAATATAAACCAAAAGTAAAACTTTTAGTAGATGGAACCTATTGTGAAGAGGATTAGCTCAATATACGAGATAGAGCAATTGTAGAGATAGAAGAAAAAAGAGTGATAAATATGCGACGATTGTCCAAATTTATTTCAATTGTTCAATGCAAGGTGTATTCAGTAATAAACTAGTGTTTATTATTCTTTCCTTAAGCCAAGGCCCCCCTCCCCCAACACCAAATTTAGCTTTTTTGTCTCACTTAAATTTTTTCTTTGGACTCGATATCATTTGCCTTTTTCTATGGTCCAGGAAGTTATCAATAATGGCCAGCTTTTCTCTTTTCAATTCCATTTAAGTGCGTTTGGATTTACTTATAATTGAACATTCTCTCCATACTGCCCCTACGCAAAAGTTTTTTTCGCATTCTACAATTCATTGGACATCTTTTCCACGGAAAATTACCACCCGGACAAACCACATCTCTTTTTTACGGAACTTTTCTTTGACTGCATTTTTTAAATAATATTTTTCATATATTTTTCAAATATTTGAACTTTGGTTTTTTCGAAAGCCAACTTATCTATTTGTACCTCTCCTCTGATGATAAGATTTCGAACCTTGTAAAAGCCTTGGCTTAAGGAAAGAATAATAAACACTAGTTTATTACTGAATACACCTTGCATTGAACAATTGAAATTTGAAATAAATTTGGACAATCGTCGCATGTTTATCACTCTTTTTTCTTCTCTCTCTCTCTCTCTCTCTCTCTCTCTCTCTCTCTCTCTCTATATATATATATATATATATATATATATATATATATATATATATATACACATATATATATATACATATATATATATACGAGAGAGAGAGAAATGTGATATTTAGAAGGCAATACAATGCAGAGGTGTGACGGAACTCAAGTTCAGATGTTCATATTAGAATTAAGACTTGTGTTAAACACAGATCTGAAGAAGGGAAAGGTTCCCGAAATATTATATCGTACGGATTTTCCACCGAACCATTTTGATGCAGGTATTACATAACATTGTTACATTGTGTAAATAGACATATATGTGTGTATGTAACATATATATATATATATATATATATATATATATATATATATAGTGTGTAGATTTCAATTTTGTGTTGAGAATCTGTAATCAATGTAATTTAAACAGAGCAAAACAGAATTATAAAAAGAAAAAACTATACACACATTAAGGTTGTACACATAACTTATTTCGACCCCTTAATTAGGTCTCCTCAGATGTATAAACAACCACGTCAAAAAAACAAATAATGAGAGAAATTGATCATCGTCTTAAAAAGATAAATTCACTTTTTTGATTGGTCTATGTAAAAAAGGAGATAAATGTTAAAATAATCGATAATATATATATATATATATATATATATATATATATATATATGCATACATTGTAATAAAGGTTAAACTATTAAACCCTTACCACCATTATATGTGTTATTTTGCTCCGACTTGTATCTTTCCATTGTATTGCCTTCTAAGTATCACATTTCTATATACAGGTAAGCAATGCTTCAAGCAAACTACATAAACATTTATATATATATATATATATATATATATATATATATATACAGGATTACTGGAAAGTAACGCCCTATACTTGTAAGTTATTACTGATCAAAGTGTAGTATCTGTTCCGATGGATACTGCGCCCCATCGACTGGTATTGTCTTGGCCTTCGGGGCTTGATTTACACCGGTCTATGGGTCTGTCCTGTGCAGTTCTAGGAGGTCCACCCTCCCAGGCTTCGCCCCCCCCCCTCTTTGAGGAGGAGTAAGTTTATTGCTTACTGCCTGAGGTGCCCCTACCGGGGAATTACCGACGGGGCTGCCCAGGCAATTTTTAAACTCCACTTTCCCGACCCGACCTTGGGTCACATCTTACTTGTGGGAGTAAGATAAAAACTGGCCTTGTGCCTAACTCCTGGAGAGGAGTAAATCAATACAAGACAAGAATGGGGTGGGGGGGGGGGGTAAGAGTTATGAATCAATGCGTTATTTTTTTCCTTTAGTCCTCACATTCCACGAGCGATGTTTTTGACAATGAGGAAAAATGCGGTTTTCTGGGTCGGCTGCTGTTTTCAATACTCTCATAGTATTCATCACCATTAATATGTCAATCTATCCATCTTGTTGACCCTAATCTTCGAGTGGGGGTTAAGCCTTGATAAGTGTTGGCTCATTAGTGAAAAAAGGAAAAAAAAAGTTTCTTGTGAAATCAGTTGATGCGGTTACCAGGCAGCTTTAGAAGCTGGTTGCGATTGCTGGCACCCATATCGAATTTTGAATAAAACGCCATGTTATACACTTTATTATCATATTCATGTCGTGTAAAAATTATATCTCATTAAGAAATTACGAGTACTTAATAGTTAGTTTCCAATCACACACATATATATATATATATAATATGAAACTAAAACTATAATTTTTGTAGATAGAACCTATAGTGAACTGTTTTAAGCTCAATATACGAAATAGAGCAATTATTGAATGTTTTCACGAAAACCCTTCTTTTCCATCTTTAAATCTTCTTTCACTGGACACCTTATCAACGGACATTTACCAACTGGACAGCCCCCATATCTTTTTACACGCACATTCTCACTTTCCATTACTTAATATTTTTTCAAATTTTGAATTTTGGCTCTTCCACTGCTACCTTATCTATCTATGTAATTCCTCTGATGGTAAGATTTTAATCTTTGAAAAGCCTTGGCTTAAGGAAAGAATAATAAACATGTTCTTACTGAGTACACCTTGCATTGAACAATTGAAGTTGAAATAAATTTGTCATTCGTACATGTTTATCCCTCTTCTTTCGTCTATCTTTCTGTATATATATATATATATATTGTCCCACGATTGTCATCATAGCTCTGGTTCATATAACAATCAACTATTGAGCTGTGGTAATTGGGTTATCTAAATTGACTATATTTTAAATATAGCTATATTATTCTATTCTGCATTATCACTCCACTGTAGTTACAACATTTTTCTGACTTTGAATTTTTATATATATATATATATATATATATATATATATATATATATTATTAACACTCCCTTGAATTCAAACAAAAGTAGGCTTTAATATCCTACTATTCTCTGGAATATTTCCAAACAATTTTAACTGAAACGTGTAATCAACAGTATTTAATTTGTATGACGTTTCTGGAAAATGTTTATCTTCAAATATTATTGGTTTTGTTGTACGGCATATCAACCCTTTTTCGGCTTATTTAATGCCAAATCCGGTCATTTTCCCCAAAGATTTATGCTTCAAGTTCTTAAAATGTTCAAGTATTTATTCATGGTTTTTGGTTCGGTTGTTTTGTAGTAGAAAGTTGTTTTTGTTTTTGTTTTTGTAGAACATGATTGAGTTGTTCAAAGGGACAGGAAGAAAAACAATAACATCAATGTTTGGTGCATTTTGGGCCAGGAAGCCGGTATCTTCAGTAATACCAGATCAGATATGAGAAAAAAGACTCGAATATGTTGCTGTTAACTTCGTTCATTTTGCCAAGTTTCTCAATGTAAGAATAACAGGTTGTCACACACACACACACACACACATATATATATATATATATATATATATATATATATATATATATATATATATATATATATATATATATATATATGGGAAGAGAAGGATGAAAGTAATCCGACGTGATGGGAAAATGAAAAAGGAAAACCAAAAAATGGATGTTTTTTATGTGTACATCAACGTTTCGTCTTTATTTATAAGACTTCATCAGGATGATAATATAGAGAAAAAATGTCATGCAAGCACAGATACATGTAGGGTAGACATATTGGGAAAAATAGAATGAAATAGTAGCCAACTGCTGGGTGGACGTCCGTATTTGTTGGAGAAATAGAAATGAATGTAGAAAAGAATAAGTGGGGAAAAATGGAAGGATGGGGTGAGCCAGGACTACTGTGGCTGGTGGTAAGAGAAAGAGGTGGGGGATCAGCAGGGGTAAAGTGGATGGCAGAGAGGGAGGTGAGGAAGAGGGGGGAGGGGGTGTTTGACCAGATGGCTGCGGTTCAAGATTGAAGGGGAAAAAGTAAGTTGGAAAGTTTGTGTATGGGGGGTGTATGCAGGGAAAGGAGGATGGGTAGAGAGGAAGGGGGGGCTGTGATTTTGGTGGATGGGCGAAAGTTAATATTAAGATACACAGAGGCTCCCGCTTTGGGTCCCCGTATCCTGACGGGGATGCAACGCGGGACTCTGCGTAGCTCAATTGCCATAAATATATTTTCATAACTTTATATATATATATATATATATATATATATATACAATTTATTGACACAGACGAACAGCGCAGTTGAGGAAATTTTTTTTTCTTTTTAATAACTAATATAAGTTAGCAAAACGTCTATCTGGAACAAAACTTAGATCTAATATACGGAACGTTTATGTTCTTGCCTTTTAAGGGAAGTGGGGTCTGATCAACTCTGCTGGGAAGCCATGAAATAAAATACGGTTTTGTTTTTAAATTCCCGAAACAGTTTTTCATGGTAAACAACTGATGATCCCTTAAATAATGTTAAGACTAGCGTGAATTATTGGAAGCAAACTAATATAGTAACTGCTAAAAGTGATTTTCCACCGAATGAATTGGGACTAAAATGTTTTTTTTTGTTTTTTTCTTTATATAGTTTTAATGGTTAGGAAACTTCCGAGACTATATATATCTCCGACAACAATAAAAAAAACTAATTCTTACATAGGTTTCACTTCCACAACACTATCCCGAAGACGCACCCTACATCTCTCCGACACTTGCTCTATATTCCTAAAAAAACATAATTGCACCCCCTCCCAATATAGAAACATCCTTGTTAACAATACCAAAATAATACACCATGATACCAATATCAAAAAATTAAAAATACTCGAAGCCCTCTACATAAAAACTAAACATCCCACAATTAATAATGTCAATTATGAAACTAGTCGCAACATTTTAAAGTGTCTAGCATAATAATTAACATTACCAAATTCTTAGCCATTAGGTAGTTATGCGTTTGAATTGTATGCACTTTATTTAACGTCATCAATTTCTTAACGGTTTAAACAGGCAAACTTTAAATCTCTCGTATGTGTAGAACGCCATCACGCTCCCATGTACATTTAAACTTTACAGACGCGTTTTCAAATATGAATGACTTGTCGTTATAATTCAAAAATGAGCACAACAGTAAAGACACTAAAACTAATACCGCCTGAAGATGATTTGACAATTCAAATCGAAAGTACTTGCAAAAAAGAAAAAAGAATGGAACAAGAAACCCATGGATCATATTTACATCAATTTGACCGAAACATTAGATGGACAATTCGGAAAATTGAAAAAAATAAAAAAAGTCGCATCAAACAAAACCACTCCGTGTTATTTAATAATGTTTGCCTATATATATATATATATATAAGTGTTTTATGGTTCATATATTTTTTTAAAGCATCTATTGTTAAATTTAAGAAGGTATAGGTAAAATAAATACCTTTTGAAGCATAAAGATGCGATATCAATTTTTTTTATAAAATAGAAAAATAATAAATCGAAACCGATTTTTTTTTTCTTTTTTTATTATAAACTAACATTTTTTTTGTTAGTTTAAAGTGATACAGATATTTGGCCAAAATCTTGGCATCATCGGTGTGTAATATATCCTGATGTCGTCGGATTTGTATTTTTTTTTTGTTAGTTTAAAGTGATACAGATATTTCGCCAAAATCTTGGCATCATCGGTGTGTAATATATCCTGATGTCGTCGGATTTGTATTTTTTTATATATATATTAATATGGACAGTGTCTGAAGCCCGAAACGACGTCGTCTGTAGGTATGAAACACTTTAATTAATTAAAAGGTATTTATAGTAAATGTCCCTTTAAGATTTATAGTTTTAACAGTAGAGCTATGTTTGAAATTACAATATCCTTGTCACACGTAGAACATTGTTCAAATTATGACGCCTATTCCTGCTTCCTGGGTAAGTGTATCGTAATTTCAATTACTGTCTGTGATGATTTCTCGTGGTCATCTCGGTCTGGGTGTAGACTTCGTAATTCTAGGCTGAATCTACGAACTGCGTTCAGGCCCACGCGACCGGCTAAAACCACCACCACGTCTTGCACTGATAAGGATGTAAGCCCGAAACGACGTCGTCTGTAGATATAAAACCCTTTAATATCTCATTTTTAAAATATTTGTATATATATATTTTTTTTTTTTTAACGTAGTTCACCCGAAACAAGGCAGGCCGCCACTGTAGATGTAAGGGGCTACTGAGAAGAAAGAAAAGGGGAGAAGATTGGGGGATCAACCTAAACTGGGATCTGCGCAGCGAGATGTCTGTTTGCATTAATTTTAAATTTCTGCATGTCAGTACTGACGGGGAAACAGGGGGCAGGGAGAAATTAGAAGATATTAGTAGAATTATAATCATAAAAGTAGAATTATAATCATAAAATTAGTAGATTTATGACCATTAAGTTAGTAGAATTGTGACCATTAAATTAGTAGAATTGTGACCATTAAATTAGTAGAATTGTGACCATAAAATTAGTAGATTTATGACCATTAAATTAGTAGAATTGTGACCATTAAATTAGTAGATTTATGACCATTAAATTAGTAGATTTGTGACCATTAAATTAGTAGATTTGTGACCATTAAATTAGTAGAATTGTGACCATTAAATTAGTAGAATTGTGACCATTAAATTAGTAGAATTGTGACCATTAAATTAGTAGATTTATGACCATTAAATTAGTAGAATTGTGACCATTAAATTAGTAGATTTATGACCATTAAATTAGTAGATTTGTGACCATTAAATTAGTAGATTTGCGACCATTAAATTAGTAGAATTGTGACCATTAAATTAGTAGAATTGTGACTATTAAATTAGTAGAATTGTGACCATTAAATTAGTAGATTTGTGACCATTAAATTAGTAGAATTGTGACCATTAAATTAGTAGAATTGTGACCATTGAATTAGTAGAATTGTGACCATTAAATTAGTAGAATTGTGACCATTAAATTAGTAGAATTGTGACCATTAAATTAGTAGATTTATGACCATTAAATTAGTAGAATTGTGACCATTAAATTAGTAGATTTATGACCATTAAATTAGTAGAATTGTGACCATTAAAATAGAATTGTGACCATTAAATTAGAATTGTGACGATTTGATTAGTAAAATTGTTACCATTAGATTTGTAGAATTATGACCGTTAGATTTGTAGAATTATGACCGTTAGATTTGTAGAATTATGACCGTTAAATTAGTAAAATTGTGACCGTTTAATTAGTAGAATTATGACCGTTTAATTAGTAGAATTATGACCGTTTAATTAGTAGAATTGGACCATTAGATTAGTAGAATTGGGACCATTAAAACCGTCTATACGGGAAACTGTTAGGAATTTATGTAAGTATTAAGAATTGTAGTAGTTTAATTATTTTGAATCTCAATGGATCCCATGAAATTATTGGCGCATATTTACCCATTTAAATTTGGTTTTGTTTTGTTTTGTGGAACTCGCTCCAGACAAGGCATGAAGCCACTTGATGTTAGGAGCCGAAAAGAAAAAATAGTACTTCAAGGTTTAAAACTAACCAAGATAAGTGTTAGATCGATAGATTCCGACCCAGAAAACAGCAATTCTTCCTCCTTTGTCATAAACATCGCTCAAGGAATGTGAGGAGCAAAAGACAAAATCAGTAATAACATAATTTTTTTTTTTTTTTTTTTTTTTTACAATCTCAACTCAATTTTTGGGTGCAGTCAGTATTTAGTAATTGGAAGGGATGTTAGTACAGTCATATTTATTTCAATAATTCCCTGTAAATCTATATAACATAAACCCCCTCGAGGCACACCCTGCGTTTTCGCTGAATGAATTATGATCCCTTTTTTACTATTGCTGCAAGCCCGGAACCCCTACATTACCAGTTCTCTTATTTTAAATTTTGATAATCTTAAGTTGTAAATAAAGTATAAGTAAAACATCGTATTTTCTTTTTGTTTGAATGTCCGGCGCGGACGCAGACCCCACGGTATATTTGTACCCTTCGTTCGTAAACATGAAAATGTACTTAACCAAATGCCCTGCAGCGTTTCTTACCCTTTGTACGGTTGCGAAACCTTTATGATAAATTAGCTGTTTTGCGGAACTTCTTTGCAAAATGCATAGCCATAGCATATCTTTCGGATTTTATTTCCATCGTAGTTCACGTGGTATATATAATGGTATATCTATTTTTTTTTTAATGATAACCAGTTTTAGGAATGGTTAATAGTTGGTCGAATGTTCACATAAGCGCCGTACAGACATGGCTTAATATGTTTCCAACGATTGTTATATTTTGTTATAACGTAATAGGTAATTACATTTAGAAAAACACTATTGGGTGCTGCCACATTACTTTAGGGGAGAACACTCGTGCATACACATCTAAGTGCACACACACACACACATACATATATATATATATATATATATATATATATATATATATGGGAAAATGAAAAAGGAAAACCAAAAAATGGATGTTTTTTATGTGTACATCAACGTTTCGTCTTTATTTAGACGACTTCATCAGGATGATAATATAGAGAAAAAATGTCATGCAAGTACAGATACATGTAGGGTAGACATATTGGGAGGAAAATAAAATGAAATAATGGCCACTAGTGGGTGGACGTCCGTACTTGTTGGAGAAATAAAAATGAATGTTGAAGAAAATGAGTGGGGAAAAAATGGAAGGATGGGGTGAGCAAGGACTACTGTGGCTGGTGGTAAGAGAAAGAGGTGGGGGATGAGCGGGGGTAAAGTGGATGGCAGAGAGGGAGTGGAGGAAGAGGGGGTAGGGAGGTGTTTGACCAGATGGCTGCGGTCAAGATTGAAGGGGAAAAGTAAGTTGAAATGTTTGTGTATGGGGGGTGTATGCAGGGAAAGGAGGATGGGTAGAGAGGGAGGGGGCTGTGATTTAGGTGGATGGGCGAAAGTTATGGTCTTTTTTGGTTTTCCTTTTTCATTTTCCCATCATGTCGGATTACCTTCATCCTTCTCTTCCCATATATATATATATATGGGAAATGAAAAAGGAAAAACCAAAAGATGTTGTTTTTTTATGTATTCATCAACGTTTCGTCTTTATTTGTAAGACTTCCTCAGGATGATAATTTTAAGAAAAATCTCATGCAAGTACATCGAAATATTGGGTTGGCATGATGGGTTAATGAGAAGTAGTAGCCACTCAAAATCCATGCTACACCTCACCACAACAAAAACCTCAGCACCCCCTCCCCTCTCTCCCACCCTAAGACAAATTCACTAACACTCCCACCCCTCCCCTTTTTCACTCACAGCTATCCACATTAATTTCACTTACTGCCACCGACTTCTCTCAGCCCGGACCTTGGTCTTGCGCTCCCAGTAGAGGCTACTACTTCTTCTCATTAACCCATCATGTCAACCCAATATTTCTATGTACTTGCATACTTAAAATTATCATCCTGAGGAAGTCTTGCAAATAAAGACGAAACGTTGATGAATACATGAAATAAAACATCTTTTGGTTTTTCCTTTTTCATTTCCCATTACATCGGATTACCTTCACCCTTCCTTTCTCATATATATATATATATATATATATATAAGTATACATTTTTATATTGAAACGTTGGTTGATTGACGTAAGGCTATAATATTGTTTATGTAATTTTATAAATGCTCTACTTGGTATTGAGCACTCTTGAAAAACTTGGTTTTATGTTCACTTTATTAACATTTGAACTTGATCAAGTAATATATATATATATATATATATATATATATATATATGACATTAAAATGGAATAAGCGAAAGACCTCAAAAGCTCAACGTTTCGCCCAAATGTTATATGGGCTTTGTCAAGAGCGAACAAAAAATGCAAAAAATGACAAAAGACGCATTTTTTGTTCGCTCTTGACAAAGCCCATATAACATTTGGGCGAAACGTTGAGCTTTTGAGGTCTTCCGCTTATTCCATTTTAATTTCATACCGTCGGATTATTTATCCTTTCATCCTTTCATCTATTCATATATATATATATATATATATTATAGAAATATTGTCACGAACGTATTAAATAGACACATTGGATAATTACTCGATTAACAGTGGAAAGTGGAATCCCGAAGTTTCCCGTGATTTAATGCTGATTAAGTTTACCTTAAAATTGACCCATTATTATTATTATTATTATTATTATTATTATTATTATTATTATTATTATTATTATTATTATTATTATTATCCATCAATCAATCAATTTGTCTAATTTTGAGGGAGGGCTGTTTTTTTCTTTCGGCAATTTGATCTCTTTCATCAGACTTTTGCATGGAGCTTGCTAAGATTATGCCTCAGGATTGTGTGGTCTGCATGAAGTCCTCGACACCGAGAGCAGTAAAGCTAAGCGGCCCCATGCGAAGTCGGGGAAGGTTTGACTCAGAACACAAAAAAGGAATGGCACAGTCATGGTTGAAACTGTCACGCCATTGATCTACGGTTCCGCGCCTGGTACGTCCTTGTTTGCCACATTTTCTTTTTTTTTTTTAATCATAGTTCACCCCAAACAAGGCAGGTCGCCACTGTAGACGTAAGGGGCTACTGAGAAAAAAATGGCGAAGGTTTGGTGGGGTCAACCTAAATTAGGAGCTGCGCAGCAAGATCTCTGTTTACATTAGTTTTAAATTTCTGCATGCCAGTACCGTCGGAGAAACAGGGAGCAGGGAGGGAGTTCCAGAGTCCAGCAGCACGAGGGAAGAAGCTTTTGGAGTAGAAAGCTCTTCGGCATCTGGGAACTTCCACAGTGTATGGATGGGATTTGGTAGATTGTAGGGTTGGTCTAGTGAATTTACGTCGTGGGGGTAAGACAACCAGAGGACGACGGATCCTGATTCCGACTCCGGGATTTTCACTAGAGCCTCGTTAGCAGGGCACCTCTGACACAATACGTTGCCACCGCCTCTATCACGGTGATGGGGATGAAGAGTTGGACTTTATTTGCTCTCTTGGGGAGGCTGGTTAATACGGAAACCTTCCTGGTAAGCTTTGATACACGACTGTTCGACAGATTGAAAAAGTGTACTGAGATGTGTCCCTTTACGCTGCGCGTTTAGCGATGTAAATGCTATTTGAGAGCAGAGCGTGACCGAGCGATCCACTCGTGGAGATATAAGGACGTATCCAATAATCCTGTTGAAAGTGTAACCATGGCTACGGAACAGGTGTTGGACAAATGCAAAGAGGGAAGACGTAGAAGAGAGAGAGAGAGCGGTAAGATATTGGTTAATTTGACATGGCAGCAGGTTCATGTTTTCCACTTAAACAGGTCAAGTATGAATTAATTGAGAAGTGGAGGCGAAGGAGAACGGATTCGCAAAACTGACACGTTTCCAAATAAGAGAGCATTTTATTTTCATTTTTATACAATTTCTTTTTATTTCGAAATAATCGAACTGCAGATTCACTATGAAATAGTTGCTCTGTCTTTCTCTTTCTCTTTTTGTCTTTCTCTCTCTCTCTCTGTCTCTCTCCTTTGCTCAGCCTCCTTTTGTCTATCTAGTGTCCAACACTCTCTACTCAACTGTCTTCTTTCTCTCTGCTTATTCTGTGTCTCATTCTGTATCTAATTCTCATTTCCTCTCTCTCTGAGTCACTGCTCCGTGTCCCTCTGTCTCTCCGAGTCACTGCTCTGTGTCCCTCTGCCTCTCCGTTTCCCTCTGTCTCTCTGAGTCACTGCTCCGTGGCCCTCTGTCTCTCCGAGTCACTGCTCCGTGGCCCTCTGTCTCTCCGAGTCACTGCTCCGTGGCCCTCTGTCTCTCCGAGTCACTGCTCCGTGGCCCTCTGTCTCTCCGAGTCACTGCTCCGTGGCCCTCTGTCTCTCCGAGTCACTGCTCCGTGGCCCTCTGTCTCTCCGAGTCACTGCTCCGTGGCCCTCTGTCTCTCCGAGTCACTGCTCCGTGGCCCTCTGTCTCTCCGAGTCACTGCTCCGTGGACCTCTCTCTCTTTGAGTCACTGCTCCGTGCCCCGCTATCTCTCTCTCTCTCCGAGTCACTGCTCCGTGCCCCGCTATCTCTCTCTCTCTCTGAGTAACTGCTCCGTGCCCCGCTATCTCTCTCTCTCCGAGTAACTGCTCCGTGCCCCGCTATCTCTCTCTCTCTCTCTCCGAGTCACTGCTCCATGTCCCGCTATCTCTCTCTCTCCGAGTCACTGCTCCGTGTCCCGCTATCTCTCTCTCTCCGAGTCACTGCTCCGTGTCCCGCTATCTCTCTCTCTCCGAGTCACTGCTCCGTGCCCCGCTATATCTCTCTCTCTCTCTCTCGCTCTCTCTCCGAGTCACTGCCTCGAAATTATTTAAGATTAAAGTAAAAAAAAAATAATTATGGCTTTTATTTTAAAGTGTAATAATTCTAAAAATGGACGACGTATTTTTCTATATTATATATTTTCTCTCACTCGCTAACACAGGTAACTCGTCCCTTTGTATTTTAAGGTGACTGTTCATAACATCGGCGTTCGAGTAATTTTTCCTACAGATGATCACGCACTTTGGTCTCTAACGACCCAGGTGTATAATATTAGTGCCGTATCTTTTCTGATACGACACTTAATCTTTTTAGTCCTCGTACAGTGAAGGAGAAATCCTTCAAAACTGAAGAAGTTTTTTATCCCATTCCAGAGTGCCTCTTTTGGGAAGAGCTGGAATTTTTCCACATTGAAAATCGACCTTGTGCCTTACTCTGCCCTCGTAGGGAGGTAAATAAATACGGACTGATACTTTAACTTTTAGATTAGTGAAATTTCGGTTAACACTGTCTGTGTAAGAAAATGTAGAAATTGTATTTTCTATGTCAAAGTTTTTTTTTTTAATTGTATATAATAAATATTCCTTTATCGAGTGGGTCCGTGGTATGACCTTAAAAGACATCCAGTTGTGAGGCCTCCATTTGGGAATGTGGAGTTGCCCCTTAGTTGCCATTGCTCTCAGCTCCACTCTGACCCGGAGTGGTAGTACCTGTAAGGGACCCATCTATGGGTCAAATACAACCTACTGGCGTTACCAGATCAAGCTGTCTGAAGTTATTGACATTCTGACTCAAAATGCACCAAACATTGATGTTTTATTGTTTTTTTGTTTCAGTTTTTTTTGCAAAACTCAATCATGTGCAAAATCCA
Source organism: Sepiola atlantica (assembly GCA_963556195.1). Taxonomy (NCBI): domain Eukaryota; kingdom Metazoa; phylum Mollusca; class Cephalopoda; order Sepiida; family Sepiolidae; genus Sepiola; species Sepiola atlantica. The sequence goes on along the minus strand of OY744551.1, from coordinate 55,578,886 downwards.
AAACAAAAAAACAATTTACTTCCCTCTCCTTTTTCCCTTTTCCTCCCCTTTCTCTCCCCTTTCCCTTTCCTTCTCCATTTCTCTTTCCCTCCCCTTTCTATCCCCTTCCCCTCCTCCTCCCTTTCCCTCCCTTCCCCACCCTTTCACTCAGCCAAACACAATGAACAAATATTTGAACATATAAAAAAAACTTGAAGTATAAAGACTTTCACCAAAATGACCGGATTTGGCATTAAATAACCCGAAAAGGGTTGATATGCCGCAAAACAAAAAAACAACCACACCAAAACAATCAAATCGAGTTATGGGCTTTTGAAACAAATATTGATAAACCTGCTTTATAACAATCATCGAACTCAAACCATGCGTGTGATAGTCCGCTGTTATTTCTACATATGGGCTCGATATTTTACCTGTGACAGGATCACAGGTAAAATAAACCCACACTTCATGTTCAATACTACACCAGCAAAACCATGAAAAAATAACACTAAACAAATATAATAAGCCGTGGGGACCAGATAAAATGTTTTGGGTGCTAGGATTGGCAGGCTCTCTTTTGATAGCCTATATGGTGGAGCCAGTCGGCATCCTGCGAAAAATAAATATGGTCAGTACGAAACAAAGACAATTCTGAGCCAGAAATGAACCACAAAGGAAATTCGACTAAGAATAGATTGCTATTAGAGCAGCTACCCCCAGAACAGATAGAACTTAACCACAAAGTTATGCGATCTCTTTGGATCCTACCACTCTCTTTCTCTCGATCGTTGACACACAATCTCTTTGTCTCTCTCTTTTTCACTCAATCGTAAAAAATATCTCGCACTATCGATCTTGCTTTTTTCAAAGATCTTGTTCTCTGGATCTAGCTCTTTTCAAGGATCTTGTTCTCTGGATCTTGCTCTTTTCAGGGATCTTGCTCTTTTCAGGGATCTTGCTCTGTTCAGGGATCTTGCTCTTTTCAGGGATCTTGCTCTGTTCAAGGATCTTGCTCTGTTAAGGAATCTTGCTCTTTTCAGGGATCTTGTTCTCTGGATCTTGCTCTTTTCAGAGATCTTGCTCTTTTCAGAGATCTTGCTCTTTTCAGAGATCTTGCTCTTTTCAGGGATCTTGCTCTTTTCAGGGATCTTGCTCTTTTCAGAGATCTTGCTCTTTTCAGAGATCTTGCTCTTTTCAGAGATCTTGCTCTTTTCAGAGATCTTGCTCTTTTCAGAGATCTTGCTCTTTTCAGGGATCTTGCTCTTTTCAGGGATCTTGCTCTTTTCAGGGATCTTGCTCTTTTCAGGGATCTTGCTCTTTTCAGGGATCTTGCTCTTTTCAGGGATCTTGCTCTTTTCAGGGATCTTGCTCTTTTCAGGGATCTTGCTCTTTTCAGAGATCTTGCTCTTTTCAGAGATCTTGCTCTTTTCAGGGATCTTGCTCTTTTCAGAGATCTTGCTCTTTTCAGGGATCTTGCTCTTTTCAGGGATCTTGCTCTTTTCAGAGATCTTGCTCTTTTCAGAGATCTTGCTCTTTTCAGAGATCTTGCTCTTTTCAGGGATCTTGCTCTTTTCAGAGATCTTGCTCTTTTCAGAGATCTTGCTCTGTTCAGGGATCTTGCTCTTTTCAGGGATCTTGCTCTTTTCAGAGATCTTGCTCTTTTCAGGGATATTGCTCTTTTCAGAGATCTTGCTCTTTTCAGGGATCTTGCTCTTTTCAGGGATCTTGCTCTTTTCAGGGATCTTGCTCTCTGGATCTTGCTCTTTTCAGGGATCTTGTTCTCTGGATCTTGCTCTTTTCAGGGATCTTGTTCTCTGGATCTTGCTCTTTTCAGAGATCTTGCTCTTTTCAGGGATCTTGCTCTTTTCAGAGATCTTGCTCTTTTCAGGGATCTTGCTCTTTTCAGGGATCTTGCTCTTTTCAGGGATCTTGTTCTCTGGATCTTGCTCTTTTCAGGGATCTTGTTCTCTGGATCTAGCTCTTTTCAGGGATCTTGTTCTCTGGATCTTGCTCTTTTCAGGGATCTTGTTCTCTGGATCTAGCTCTTTTCAAGGATCTTGTTCTCTGGATCTTGCTCTGTTCAGGAATCTTGCTCTGTTCAGGGATCTTGCTCTGTTCAGGGATCTTGCTCTGTTCAAGGATCTTGCTCTGTTCAAGGATCTTGCTTTCTGGATCTTGCTCTGTTCAGGGATCTTGTTCTGTTCAGGGATCTTGTTCTGTTCAGGGATCTTGCTCTTTGCAGGGATCTTACTCTTTTCAGGGATCTTGCTCTGTTCAGGGATCTTGCTCTTTTCAGGGATCTTGCTCTGTTCAGGGATTTTGCTCTGTTCAGGGATCTTGCTCTGTTCAGGGATCTTGCTCTGTTCAGGTATCTTGCTCTGTTCAAGGATCTTGCTTTCTGGATCTTGCTCTGTTCAGGGATCTTGTTCTGTTCAGGGATCTTGCTCTTTTCAGAGATCTTGCTCTTTTCAGGGATCTTGCTCTTTTCAGGGATCTTGCTCTTTTCAGGGATCTTGTTCTCTGGATCTTGCTCTTTTCAGGGATCTTGTTCTCTGGATCTAGCTCTTTTCAAGGATCTTGTTCTCTGGATCTTGCTCTGTTCAGGAATCTTGCTCTGTTCAGGGATCTTGCTCTGTTCAAGGATCTTGCTCTGTTCAAGGATCTTGCTCTGTTCAAGGATCTTGCTTTCTGGATCTTGCTCTGTTCAGGGATCTTGTTCTGTTCAGGGATCTTGTTCTGTTCAGGGATCTTGCTCTTTGCAGGGATCTTACTCTTTCTAGGGATCTTGCTCTGTTCAGGGATCTTGCTCTTTTCAGGGATCTTGCTCTTTTCAGGGATTTTGCTCTGTTCAGGGATCTTGCTCTGTTCAAGGATCTTGCTTTCTGGATCTTGCTCTGTTCAGGGATCTTGTTCTGTTCAGGGATCTTGCTCTTTTCAGGGATCTTGCTCTTTTCAGGGATCTTGCTCTGTTCAGGGATCTTGCTCTTTTCAGGGATCTTGCTCTTTTCAGGGATCTTGCTCTTTTCAGGGATCTTGCTCTGTTCAGGGATCTTGCTCTGTTCAGGGATCTTGCTCTTTTCAGGGATCTTGCTCTTTTCAGGGATCTTGCTCTGTTCAGGGAGCTTGCTCTTTTCAGGGATCTTGCTCTTTTCAGGGATCTTGCTCTTTTCAGGGATCTTGCTCTGTTCAGGGATCTTGTTCTGTTCAGGGATCTTGCTCTTTTCAGGGATCTTGCTCTTTTCAGGGATCTTGCTCTTTTCAGGGATCTTGCTCTGTTCAGGGATCTTGCTCTTTTCAGGGATCTTGCTCTTTTCAGGGATCTTGCTCTTTTCAGGGATCTTGCTCTTTTCAGGGATCTTGCTTTTTTCAGGGATCTTGCTCTTTTCAGGGATCTTGCTCTTTTCAGGGATCTTGCTCTTTTCAGGGATCTTGCTCTTTTCAGGGATCTTGCTCTGTTCAGGGATCTTGCTCTTTTCAGGGATCTTGCTCTTTTCAGGGATCTTGCTCTTTACAGGGATCTTGCTCTTTTCAGGGATCTTTCCCTTTTCAGGGATCTAGCTCTTTTCAGGGATCTAGCTCTTTTCAGGGATCTAGCTCTTTTCAGGGATCTAGCTATTTTCAGGGATCTAGCTATTTTCAGGGATCTAACATTTTTCAGGGTTCTAGCTCTGTTCAGGGATCTTTCCTTGTTCAGGGATCTTGCTCTTTTCAGGGATCTTGCTCTTTTCAGGGATCTTGCTCTTTTCAGGGATCTTGCTTTTTTCAGGGATCTTGCTCTTTTCAGGGATCTTGCTCTTTTCAGGGATCTTGCTCTTTTCAGGGATCTTGCTCTTTTCAGGGATCTTGCTCTGTTCAGGGATCTTGTTCTGTTCAGGGATCTTGCTCTTTTCAGGGATCTTGCTCTTTTCAGGGATCTTGCTCTTTTCATGGATCTTGCTCTGTTCAGGGATCTTGCTCTTTTCAGGGATCTTGCTCTTTTCAGGGATCTTGCTCTTTTCAGGGATCTTGCTCTTTTCAGGGATCTTGCTCTTTTCAGGGATCTTGCTCTGTTCAGGGATCTTGCTCTTTTCAGGGATCTTGCTCTTTTCAGGGATCTTGCTCTTTTCAGGGATCTTGCTCTTTACAGGGATCTTGCTCTTTTCAGGGATCTTTCCCTTTTCAGGGATCTAGCTCTTTTCAGGGATCTAGCTATTTTCAGGGATCTAGCTATTTTCAGGGATCTAGCTATTTTCAGGGATCTAGCTATTTTCAGGGATCTAACATTTTTCAGGGTTCTAGCTCTGTTCAGGGATCTTTCCTTGTTCAGGGATCTTGCTCTTTTCAGGGATCTAGCTCTTTTGATATAGTTATTTTCAGGGATCTATCTGTTTGCATGTAACTGTTTGGATGTAGCTCTTTTCAGGGATCTTGCTTTCTGGATCTAAATTTGTTCACGTATCTAGCTCTTTACAAGGATCTAGCTCTTTTCAGGAATCTAGCTTTTTTTCAGAGATCTTGCTCTCTCGGCGTCTAGATTCCCCCCTCCTCTCTCTCCCTCTCTCTCTTTCCCAAGCTCTCAAGGTTTAGCTTTCCATCTCAATCGCTGGATCTCGCTCTTTCGCATCCTCTCTCGATTTTGCTTTTGATAGCTCGCTCAATGTCAACCAAATTTAAACTTTCTGCCATGCGCCGCACTCTTCCGACACAA
>OY744551.1:55549217-55559217 GCA_963556195.1 Sepiola atlantica | reverse complement strand
CGCTTAAGGAGATATTAGTTTTTTATTTTATAACTAAAGACCGAAACATCGACATGCCAGTGTTGTGGCGTTTGTACGTGTCTGTATTAAATTTGGATGTGTTATTCTTTCTTGTGGGAAGGTTGTATAATAAGAAAATAAAAAAATTCTAATCGTCATAGAAACGATCGTACGCCCAGTCATTGTTGATCTTGAATTCTTGGAACTGATATGAATAATGTTATAAATTTATTTGTCTCAACTTATTCTACTGTAATATATATATATATATATATATATATATATATATATATACAGAAAAATTAGTACAACATTAGTACCGTCGGTTTCAAGCTCAGAATGACTTAGCCATCAAGTTTACAAAAAGAATAAATGTGCCCACGTTACATGCCCTCTTGCCTAGAGTACATATTCCATAGTTTATAATGATTTAAATAGTTTAGGATTTTTCCAAGCTCATAAAAATTATTGACGCTATATAATATGTAAGTTAGATATACATTTTTTTGTATCTAACTGACTTAAAAAAAAAGTGAAGTTTATACAAAATAGTACGTGTCCATGTTACTCACCGTGTTGCCTAGAATATATATTCCAACATTCATAATGCTCCGTTTATAGTTTAGGAAATTATCCTGTACATAGAAATAAAAAACATATACGTATATATCTTCATTGGGATAAATATATGTAGAGTATTTGTTCATAGGATTTCATCCTAAAAAACTTATAAAAATCAATAACAATAAGATGGATAGCACTATATATATATATATAATATATATATATATATATATATATATATATATTATTATGTATTTATTTATTTATTTATTTTAGTACAGAAAAATTAGTACAACATTCGTACTGTCGGTTTCAAGCACAGAAGGACTTAGCCATCTGGCTCTCTTCAGCTTCTGTTGTTATATGTTTCAAAAATGTGAAGTCACGTGTCACTCTCGTTTGGACGCATTATTTGTTTAGAGTGTTGTGTATGTTTGTTTAAATTTAGTGTAAGGAAGTTTTAATAAGGTTTGATATATATATATATATATTTGAAAAATGGGGAAAGGCGAAATGTAAACAGTTAAAATTTAAACAGATATTAAAAATAAAAATAAAATTTAAAAAATTAAAAAACATTTCAATATAAATCCCGTGAGCCATTGTTATTTTTCTGTACCAAAATAAAAAAAATATTACGCTTTTAATTTTTAATTTTTAACTTTTAACTTGTAATTTTTAACTTTTAACTTGTAATTTTTAACTTTTAACTTTTAATTTTTAACTTTTAATTTTTAATTTTTAACTTTAATTCTCGATTAATCGAGCACTCTGCTTAGATTTTTCCTGCTATATCACAAAGAAGTTATATATATATATATATATATATATATATATATATATGAGTATTTTTATTAATACAGACATGTACAAAATCTGCGACATTGACATGTCGATAATATATATATTTGCTCTTTTCTTTGTTTTTTCTTTGTTTCACCAAAAAATGAACCACTGTATAGTGTAGATTTTTTTCAAGATACTTTAACCATAAGAACTTTTTACTTTTTCTGAAATTTTCTGATGAGTTTCTAGTGTTGCAGAGACGATGTTGACATAAAAAAGTTTTTTGGCTCACGGCAAATGAAACAAACCGTAAAAAATATATCTCACAGAAATGTTATGTTTTTTGGAAATGTAAAAAAATAAAAATAAAAATTATAAAGTAAAAACATTGCTATTGAAATATAAAATGAACCTGACTTAATCTAAGAACTAAATGAGTATGGTCGTATGAATCGACCGAAATATTATTGGTTTAGAGGTGTGTTTGTGTCATTATCCTTACTCTTCTGTTATGATTATCCATAATTTAACACACTAAGATTCCATATATATATATATATATATATATATATATATATATATATATGTGTGTGTGTGTCTTGGAAGTTTCAACCATAAAAAACTATATAGGAAAAACAAACGTTTTCAGTCTAAAACCCTTTTAAGTCAATTTATTTTTAGAGTCACTATATTAGCTTTCTTGTAAGAATTTACGCTAGTTTTAACTTTATTTAAGGCATCATCAGTTGTTTAATATTAAAAAAAAACTGTTCCGAGAACTTAAAAATGAAACAGTGTTTTATCTCATGGCTTCCCAGCAGAGTTGATCAAACACCACTTCCCTTAAAAAAAAACAAGAACAAAAACGTTCCGAACATTAGATCTAGTTTTTGGTTGCAGCTTAATGTTTTGTTATTTTGTTATTAAAATCAAAATATAATGCTTTTATAATGTGTCCCGTTTGGGTCCTCAAACGACCTCGGTTTAGATTGAAGTAGGAAAAGGTCACTTTGCAAAACGAGTTACTTTATTAAAAAGACAAAACCGAAATTTTCTTGTTGTTTTATACCTCTGCTCTCCGTCTTTCTACCAACCTTTTAATTATATATCCCTGTTTCTTGAAAGAAATATTCTTGCCAATAACTTCAAGAAAGTAACATTTTGTTGGGGGAGTGAGCGAGCAGTTACCAGTGAGATGTGCGAGATTTTTTTTCTTCTGAATTCTTTGTTCTATTTGTTCCGCTTTGGAAGAAAAAGGTTCCTTGTCAGTGGTAAGGTGATGCAAGTTCAAGGATTGGCTTCGACACTTAATGGGAAAGGGGTTAAGGGGATGGAGCGTGAGTCGTAGAGATAGTGACTCTAGAATCCTCTTGATCTCGAACTTTCACGGCTTCTCACTCGCTTTCGCGATCATCTAGCTTAAGACAAATGTATTGATAAAAAATCAATCAGCAGATATTGATAGAAAATATCGATTTTACTGTTCAATCTATTATGTAATAATAGTTAAATATATATATATATATGTATATATATTGGTACAGAAAAATTAGTGCAACATTAGTACCGTCGGTTTTAAGTTCAACAATAATTTATTTCGACCCTGTGATCTTGTCAAGCATCCAATCGATGTGATTACATTTTTGAAAATCTTATTCTTTATTCTTGCTCTGTTTATTACATTGAGCACTCATACCCGGATTTCTTTCTGGAATTTATTTAACTCTAACACACACACTATATATATATATATATATATATATATATATATATATATATATATATATATATATATATATATAAATTTTCAAAGTTATATTTACTAGTATGACATACATTACTGCTTTTTGTCCTCTGATGAAAACAATTCATCTTTGAAAATCCATGGGTTAAGGACGATGAGATTATACCTTGTTTTGTAGTTTTTGATGAATTAATTTAATTAGTAATTTGTCAAACTTCTATTTTCATCATTCATTTTCACGATGTATAGCTCTATACAGTATATTGAGCTTTCCATTATCACGATAGATCACTATTTAAAGATACAATATTCATATTTACATTCTCATTTAAATTATATATATATATGCATCTCGTCCCGTGGCTCCATGTGTAAATTGCTTCTTTTTTTGTTCTCGTCGCTCCCTCTTTCGTTGCCACACCCTTTTCTCACACGTCCCCGTCGCGAAGGTACACGCACGGCGAATTAGGTTTGATTATAATACACAATCGCGGGCATACGCGTCACCCCCCTCTGTTTGAGGCGTTTAGTCTATTGACTGCTTCATTGATAAGTCGACAATTCATTCACTTCGCGACATTGATTAGTTATCGATCTCACGCTTTCCTTATTCATACGTCGGTAATCAAAAAATATGACCGGCACCATACGCTTGTACACACAGACAGATCTTTTTTCCCTTGTCCCTCTTCCCTTCTGTCTCCCTATCATTCTCACTCCAACTCTTTCTCCTTTTTTTCTCTCCTACTCCCTCCAGGTTTGTCTCCCTCCCTCCAGATGTGTCTCCCTCCCTCCAGGTTTGTCTCCCTCCCTCCCTCCAGGTTTGTCTCCCTCCAGGTTTGTCTCCCTCCCTCCAGGTTTGTCTCCCTCCCTCCAGGTTTGTCTCCCTCCCTCCAGGTTTGTCTCCCTCCCTCCAAGTTTGTCTCCCTCCCTCTAGGTCTGTCTCCCTCCCTCCAGGTCTGTCTCCATCCCCCCAGGTCTCCCTCCCTCCATCCAAGTTTGTCTCCCTCCCTTCAAGTTACCCTCCCTCCATCCCTCCATCCAAGTCTGTCTTCTTCCATCCAAGTCTCCCTCTCTCCCTCCCTCCCTCCCTCCCTCCAAGTCTTCCTCCCTCTTTCCAAGTCTCCCTCCCTCCCTCCAAGTCTCTTCCTATGTCTCTCTCTCCCTCCCTACTAAATCTTCCCTCTCTCTCCCTCCCCTCTCCAAGTCTGTCTGTCTACCTCCCTCCCTCAAACTCTGTCTGCCACCTTCCCCTCCCCTCTCTCTCTCTCTTCTTCCCTCACTCCAAGTATGCCTCCCTTGGACAGAATTCTATTTTAATTATTCTAATTGACCGAAACTATACTATTACTTCCATTACTAATTGAGATTTGGCATCTTTGTCTGAATCCGAAACTATACTATTCTGTTAATTGTACAATCTTTTATTGTTAAATTTAGTTTAATATACGATTTCAGATTAATGTACAATCTTCCAATGCTTAATTCAGTGGGGGGTAGTATTCTGTTGTCATGAGACCCCCTCCTAGTGTTTATGTGCCTCTTTTAATTGCGAAATCCATATTGCTGTCTCTAACTTTCCTTATTTTTCAAGGTTTCGGATAAGTGGCTCGAGACAAGGCATGAAGCCACTTGATTAAAAGAGGCTAATTATAATAATAAATAGTGAGAGGGCAGTAGAATCACTTGAAAATAAACCAATTCTGAAAGAAACCCCACCACCAGCGTTCGATCCCCTGGGCTGCAAACAGGCTAGCCAAAAGTAAGCCCTTCAAAAACACAATTGGTAAGGAACGGGTGACAAAAAAGACCCTAAAATGGCATGTCATATTCCGCTAGCACTTTCAGATATGCACAAATGCGATCGATTTTGGGATCCAAGTAAATTAAAACCCAAAAGAGAATTCGGAGTTGAGGAAATTGCATGGAATAATACAAGAACTCGTCTTAATACAGTCACAGCTAAAAACTTTCAATTCTCTCTCTCTCTCCTCCTTTCTCCCCCTTTCTCTCTCTCTTTCTCTCTTTCTCTCTCTCCCTTTCTCTCCCTTTCTCTTTCTTTCTCTTTCTTTCTCTTTCTCGTTCTCGTTCTCGTTCTCTCTCTCTTTCTCTTTCTCTCTCTCTTTCGCTTTCTCTTTCTCTCTCCCTTTCGCTTTCGCTTTCTCTCTCTCTCTCTCTTTCGCTTTCTCTCTCTCTCTCTCTTTCGCTTTCTCTCTCTCTCTCTTTCGCTTTCTCTCTCTCTCTTTCTGTTTCTCTCTCTCTTTCTCTCTCTTTTTTCTCTTTCTCTCTCTCTTTTTTCTCTCTTTCTCGCTCTCTCTTTCTCTGTCTTTCTCTCTTTTCTTTCTCTTTCTCGCTCTCTCTTTCTCTCTCTTTCTCTCTCTCTCTCTTTCTCTCTTTTCTTTCTTTCTCTTTCTCTTAATCTCTCTCGCTCTCTATTTCTCTCGCTCTCTGTGTCTTTTTTTTTTCCTTCTCTTTCTCTCTCTACAAAAAATAACTTCCACGAACAAAGTTTCTTTCCTAGAACATCTCATCTGTGAAACAATATACAAGTCTGCTCTCCAACCGACTATAACATGGTCGTCTTCAAGTCTAATGTAAACAAATACTTGTTATGTCGTCCTCCTTGATAATCATGCCCCTTTAAGTAATCTGCTGCCCTTTCCATACATTGTTTCCAGTACTCTCGTGGCGACGACCATTGTACAACTGACGATCTTTGTAACCCTCATCCTCGAGTGGCCACCTGGCCTTGATGAGTGGCATCGAATAAAAAGTACGTCATCTATATAGACGCAATCACAACGTCCGGAAGTTTCGGCCGTTCTGCCTCCGGCCTTCATTGGGTGTCTTGTATCGAACTCGGGAATCGTCTGTCTGGACTCTCGAATCCAATCCCTTTATTGTCACGGGGGTACCTGCCACGCATATCTGCAGTTGTTCAACGCCGACATATGATGATAGCTGCACATGTATCCAGACACAACAGACATGCATTTGGTACAACAAATAACATTTATTATATATTTACACGTGAATAATAATTACTTATTAATTTTATGTAAGTAGAAAGTGCACCTTGGGTTTACTTTCAGCAGTCCTGTAACTCTCGCTTCCCTTGTTTTGTCTTTTAGTCCTCGCATTCCACAAGCGATGTTTCTGACAAAGGGGGAAGAAGTGATGTTTTCTGGTTCAGAATCCATCCATATAACATTTATCTTTGGCTAATTTTTGGCTTTGAAGTAGTATGTTTACAGTTCTTATCAAATTTCGTGATGCATTCTCTGGAGCGATTTCCATTCAAATTAAGACGTATTAATTAAAAGTCGCTGTGCGATATGCCCAATCCAAAATTTCGACTGGTCTGCAATAGGAAAAAAACATAACTCTACTCAAAATCTCTTTAACGTAGTGGAGCTAACTTTTGATACAAAGTTAGTTTCTCTTTAAATTATTTTTTATAAATGAATCTGTTTCATTTAACGGGGGTTTTTCTCTAAACTTGTAGGACGAGATTTTGACATTTCCTTTTCATGCGTGTCCGAGGCGAAAGCAGACCTCACAATATTTTTATATGCCATCGGGAATCCCCTTTCTTTCTTTCTAGGGGGTTTATTGCCTTGCCAGTTGAAGTGAAGTGGTGGTATTTGTGAGATATGGGACAAATATAAAGAATGATTTGAATAAAACTCATCTGTATAGATCAACAAATAATAATTACTACATATTTACTACTGAAAAAAATACTTTATTAATAAGACGTATTGAATAAAAAGTCGCTGTGCGACACGTCCTATCCAAAATGTAATGTACTTTACCCATTCTAAACATATTGTTGATACAAGTAGGGTAATCAAGGGCAACACGTTACTTCTCTTTTAAATATAAAATGTTTCATATGTTTTATATTTTCTAAATAAAATTAGTTTCATCTAACAGAAGTTGTAAAAAGTCCAGCAAAAATGATGTCGGTTCTATTATTGTTAATTACGCACTGATGCTGTCGGAAAATGCATTACATTCTCTAGTGCTACCAGGCCAGTCTGTCTGAAAATACTGGGTTCCTGACCAAGAATTCACCGAACAATAATGTTATTGTTTTTTTTCCTTTGCAAACTCAATCATGTTTTGCAAAACTAAAAACAAAATCAATATTTTTCCTCTACAAAACAACTAAACAAAACCAAACCAAACAACATGAACACATCCTAGAAGATATAAAGAACTTGAAGCATAAAAACCTTTACCAAAATGACAGGATTCGGCATTACATAACTCGAAAAATGATTGATATGTCGTAAAATAAAACAACCAAACCAAACCAAATCTATTAACTTTTATTCTCCCAACTTCTTTTCAAAATTGTATTACGCAGGGAAATGTTTCTACTAGAAAAGTTAAGACTTAAGTTAACGTGTACAAAAAAGTGACGTATATTTATTTTTGTTGTGTATAGAATCGGTGATGCTGAGATCAATTGCTAGTGTATTTGGTAATTTACGAACTAATATTGTTTGGAAAGGTATTAACGCTACTTTCTTATCTGTGAATAAAATAGTAAAATGTGTTTGATTAAGTGTATACAATTTATCGCTTAAAATTGTATCTCCACATTGATTAACCTGACCCAGAAGTGTCAGAACCCCCCCCCCCCACACACACAAAAATCGTAGACAACTCGCTAAAATTATAAAAATAGAAAATAAGGGAGAATCAAATAAGCAAAACAGGTAAGATTATTCGTAGATGCTAACACTGCGTTGTGACTGACAAAGGTTCGTGTGGCAAGTTGAGTTTCTCACTGCTGACTGTGCTTGAGTCCTCGTTTATAGAACCAATATATAACAGGTACTCGGCTACCAGAACACTTCTTTTGATTGGTTGAAGTCCGATTTCAGTAACCAATCGAAATTGAGTATTTAGTAAAAATCACCCAATCAGAATTAAGTATTTATGGAAATTGATTTGCTGTTGCTACTATTTACTTTTTTCTTGTTTATAATTTTGTTCATACTAACCAAGGCCAAAAGCCACTCGAGGATAAGGGTTAGTGAGATTTTTTGTTGGATGCTGGAACATTATTATGAAAGGATTGAGAACTATGATTAATGTTATACTCAGAGTTAGTTCCCTTGGACCATATTCAAGTTATCTCCTCTGAATTATACTGCCCAACAAAAGAATGAACTCTTACATTATGATAATGGAACAGTACCATGAATGGATTGAGAACTATGATTAATGTTATATTCAGAGTTAGTTCCCTTGGACCATATTCAAGTTATCTCCTCTGAATTATACTGGCCAACAAAAGAATGAACTCTTCAATTATGATAATGGAACAGTACCATGAATGGATTGAGAACTATGATTAATGTTATACTCAGAGTTAGTTCCCTTGGACCATATTCAAGTTATCTCCCCTGAATTATACTGGCCAACAAAAGAATGAACTCTTCAATTATGATAATGGAACAGTACCATGAAAGGATTGAGAAATATGATTAATTCACAAGACATGATGACAGATGTTTGTTGACTTAGAAAGCGACCAGGAAGATGTGGCACAAGGCCGGAAAAGTGGGGAGAGTCAAGCAGGCGCCTCTTAAGAAAGAGCGCTCCGGCCTTTTAAAAATTGCCTGGGACGCCCCGTCGGCATCCCCCGGTCGGGGCGTTTCAGACAGTAAGCAATACATTTACTCCAACCCGAAGAGGAAAGGCAAGGCCTGGGAGGGTGTTATCTGTATATCTTAAGCTGAAACTTTATTATCACTTCTATTAACGAATTCCCGATTTGATTTTCACTTTCAAAAGGAATGCCAACGTCATTCAGACTCTATGCTCCAATAAGTTTGAACTCAAGATCCTGGTTTACAAGACCAGTGATCTGCGCCATAGAAGCAGGCGTGGCTTTTACACGGTCGGGTTAGATCGATGGGTTGTTGTTTTATTTTTAAGATTTCTGTCTGGCCGCGGCAAACTGGTCATCATTGTTATTTCATTCTTAATAGATATTTAGTATCTGTCTGAAGCCGAAACTATACTATTACTTCTATCAATTGTACTATTGTACTATCTGTCAATGCTCAATCTAGCGGGTAGTGTAGTATCTGTTCTGTTGTCATTACACTATCGTCCAAAGCATTACCATCTCTTTTCTAGAGTGTAGTGTAGTATCTGTTTCCGTTGTCTTGAGACCAACCTTCAAAGCATGAACTCCTCTTTTTGGGGAGGGGTAACGAAATCTACCATTAAATCTTCGCAATTTGATATTTATTAGCAAACTCAACACTTAACGTTTATATACTAGCAAAAATGTAATAGTTACTATAATGGATATTTGGTGTCTGTTTGAAACTGAAAGTCGGAATATTATTCAAAAAGGGTCTGCCATAAAACAACACCGGTCATTGTTTATCTGCATCGGTACATAACTATAATGGCCGATATAGATTTGTTAATAATATGCAGGTTTACAAAAATATAAGAATAAAAATTGGCAATTTACTTTCTAGACATTATTCCCGAGTGTCTTCGGCCTCTCTGTGCAAGGGTTTGTCAGGACAACCTGCCATTAGGATACTTCCCGCTACAAGTAAACCATGACCAAATATCCAAAATAACATAGTATTCGAAGCCCAAATAAGATCCCCTCGACACGGCTATACACTGGCTCATAGGAGGAATAGTACACCTTCTCCTAGTGATGTTACCTCAAGTAACAGCACTTAGCTGGAAACTCCACTAGACTAGATGAATTCTTGTCCTGGAATCTGGTAAGGCCAAGAGACCACAAGAAAGATATGTTATAACATAATTAACTGGTACATTTGGGACAAGAAAATAAATGTTCTTAATTTCTTTACTGACTCAACGTTTGAAAAGTAAAGGAGAACTTTAATAGAATAT
>OY744551.1:55474217-55536717 GCA_963556195.1 Sepiola atlantica | reverse complement strand
CCGCATTACGTGTACACGCTTCTCCTGTGTTTGTCAATATTTCTTTGCCATTGTCGTATTTTTTTGTTTTGTGTCTAAACAAATAGTTGTAGGTTCGATCTCCAACATCGGACACGGCAACAGTTATTTCCTACCGAATTAATACACTGTCCGAAACGTTGTGTTAACGGAAGCAGATAAATACATGGATAGGTTATCATTACTATTAGCGACATAAATTATTTTCAGTGAAATACTGTTAGAAAATTAGACCAAAAAACAGTAGTACGACTAACCCAAGCAAATTACGAATCTTAAGCCAAATAATTTCGAAATATAATAGTCATGGATAGTCATTACTATTGCCGACATAAATTGCTTTATTTGAAGTTGTTCTTGGCCTTTTGGCTAAGATCAAAGTGTAGTATCTGTTCCGATGGATACTGCACCACATAGACTGGTAATGTCTTGGCCTTCATGGCTTGATTTACGCCGGTCTATGGGTCTGTCCTGTGCAGTTCTAGGAGGTGCACCCTCCCAGGCTTCGCCTCTCCTCTTTGGGGAGGAGTAAGTTTATTGCTTACTGCCTGAGGCGCCCGTACCGGGGAATGCCGACGAGGCTGCCCAGGCAATTTTTAAACCCCACTTTCCCGACCCGACCTTGGGTCACATCTTACTTGTGGGAGTAAGATAAAAAACTGGCCTTGTGCCTAACTCCTGGAGAGGAGTGAATCAATACTCATTTGTGACCTATTTGCGTTAAAGGAAACCCATCATTCATATTTACTAAAAATTTGTAAGCATTTTAAGTTCCGGAAATATCGGATCTGAGCAAAGTTACCATCTTTGTTTAGTCAGTTAGTAACGTAAACAGCGATGTTTATTTTGTTTAGATCCGATATTTACGGAACTTTAAAATGCTTAAAACTTCTATTAAATACTTTTTAACGCAAATAGGTCACAAATGAGTGGGTATCAAAAATTAAATTAGGTACTGATATCGATCCTGCCCCAGTTTTCGTGAGGTTCGACACGGAAGCGTTCGGCTGTCCTACGGAAACGCCCGAGAGTTGACGAGCCGATTTGTACCAGACGACAATTTTGATACGGTGCTGCGTCCTATGATTTTGCTTGTTTTTGTTGTTGTTTTTAGGGTTTAGGTTTTAAAATATTTATTTGATAACAGTAATTTCGCTCTGTTTTGCTTGTTTTATTTGTTTTGTTGTTTAAAAAATTTCTTGCAACTATAACTTGGCTAAGATCAAAGTGTAGTATCTGTTCCGATGGATACTGCACCCCATAGACTGGTATTGTCTTGGCCTTCGGGGCTTGATTTACACCGGTCTATGGGATTGTCCTGTGCAGTTCTAGGAGGTCCACCTTCCCAGGCTTTGCCTCCCCTCTTTGGGGAGGAGTAAGTTAATTGCTTACTGCTTGAGGCGCCCCTACCGGGGAATGCCGACGGGGCTGCCCAGGCAATTTTTGATGGTCAGAGTGCTCACCTCTCGGGCGCTGGCTTTTCAACCCCCACTTTCCGACCCGAGCTTGGGTCACATCTTACTTGTGGGAGTAGGATAAAAACTGGCCTTGTGCCTAACTCCTGGAGAGGAGTAAATTACTCTATAACTAAAAATTATAGGACGCAGCAACGTATCAAAATAAAAAAAAATTTTTATTTGATAACAGAAACTTCGCTATGTTTTGCTTGTTTTTTTGTTTCTTTTAGAAATCACAGGGCGCAGCACTGTATCAAAATTGGCTCGTCAACACTCGGGCGTTTGCGTAGGACAGCCGAACGCTTCCGAGTCGAACCTCACAAAAACTGGGCCAGGATCGATATCAGTACCTTAAATTGTTTTTCACTAATTTCCCAACTGTATTTCCTATAAAATAATTTATGTCGGTAATAGTAATTATTGTCCATCGCTGTTATATTTTCGCTTAGGATTTATTCATACTACTATTTTCGTCTTGGTTGTTGTATTTGAAACGTTTCGGCCGATATAATCTCCGACCTTATTCGGGTGTGTTTTTTTTTTCGAAATTCGGAACCGGATGGTCGACCTCTGGATCCTCTACGACATTTCGAACTAAACCTATCAACAATCAGTTGTAAGTGACAGTCTTCTGAGGGTTGCAGGTTCAATCCTTACCTGCAGCGGATGACTAGAAAATGACAAATTTAACTTCTACCCGGCCATAAAGGATATAATGAGAACCTGTTTTAGAACTTTTTAGATGACGTTTGATAATTCGTATTATTTGGATTATTCGGACTACTGTTCTCATCTTGGGTGTTGTTATCACAACGTTTCGGCCGATTTAACTTCCGACCTTCTTCGGGTGCTTCTTTTACCTATTTGATATTATGTTATTAATTTTTTAGATGTGGATTGATAACTTGGATTATTTGGATTATTCGGACTACTGTTCTCATCTTGGGTGTTGTTATCACAACGTTTCGGCCGATGTAACCCCCGACCTTCTTCGGATGCTTCTTTTACTTATTTGATATTATGTTATGAATTTTTTAGATGACGTTTGATAATTCGTATTATTTGAATTATTCGGACTACTGTTCTCATCTTGGATGTTATTATCACAACGTTTCGGCCGATGTAATCTCCGACCTTCTTCGGGTGCTTCTTTTACTTATTTGATATTATGTTATGAATTTTTTAGATGTGGATTGATAACTTGTATTATTTGGATTATTCAGACTACTGTTCTCATCTTGGATGTTGTTATCACAACGTTTCGGCCGATGTAACCTCCGACCTTCTTCGGATGCTTCTTTTACTTATTTGATATTATGTTATGAATTTTTTAGATGTGGATTGATAACTTGTATTATTTGGATTATTCGGACTACTGTTCTCATCTTGTATGTTATTATCACAACGTTTCGGCCGATGTAATCTCCGACCTTCTTCGGGTGCTTCTTTTACCTATTTGATATTATGTTATTAATTTTTTTAGATGGGGATTGATAACTTGTATTATTTGGATTATTCGGACTACTGTTCTGATATTGTATGTTATTATCACAACGTTTCGGCCGATGTAACATCCGACCTTCTTCGGGTGCTTCTTTTACCTATTTGATATTATGTTATGAATTTTTTTGATGTGGATTGATAACTTGTATTATTTGGATTATTCGGACTACTGTTCTCATCTTGGGTGTTATTATCACAACGTTTCGGCCGATGTAACCTCCGACCTTCTTCGGGTGCTTCTTTTACCTATTTGATATTATGTTATGAATTTTTTAGATGTGGATTGATAACTTGTATTATTTGGATTATTCGGACTACTGTTCTCATCTTGGATGTTATTATCACAACGTTTCGGCCGATGTAACCTCCGACCTTCTTCGGGTGCTTCTTTTACCTATTTGATATTATGTTATGAATTTTTTAGATGTGGATTGATAACTTGTATTATTTGGATTATTCGGACTACTGTTCTCATCTTGGATGTTGTTATCACAACGTTTCGGCCGATGTAACCTCCGACCTTCTTCGGATGCTCCTTTTACTTATTTGATATTATGCTATGTTTTTTTTAGATGTGGATTGATAACTTGTATTATTTGGATTATTCGGACTACTGTTCTCATCTTGGATGTTGTTATCACAACGTTTCGGCCGATGTAACCTCCGACCTTCTTCGGATGCTCCTTTTACTTATTTGATATTATGCTATGTTTTTTTTAGATGTGGATTGATAACTTGTATTATTTGGATTATTCGGACTACTGTTCTCATCTTGTATGTTATTATCACAACGTTTCGGCCGATGTAACATCCGACCTTCTTCGGGTGCTTCTTTTACTTATTTGATATTATGTTATGAATTTTTTAGATGTGGATTGATAACTTGTATTATTTGGATTATTCGGACTACTGTTCTCATCTTGGATGTTATTATCACAACGTTTCGGCCGATGTAACCTCCGACCTTCTTCGGATGCTTCTTTTACTTATTTGATATTATGTTATGAATTTTTTAGATGTGGATTGATAACTTGTATTATTTGGATTATTCGGACTACTGTTCTCATCTTGGATGTTATTATCACAACGTTTCGGCCGATGTAACCTCCGACCTTCTTCGGATGCATCTTTTACTTATTTGATATTATGTTATGAATTTTTTAGATGACGTTTGATAATTCGTATTATTTGGATTATTCGGACTACTGTTCTCATCTTGGATGTTATTATCACAACGTTTCGGCCGATGTAACCTTCTTCAGGTGCGTTTGTAGCGAACTCGGTAATCTTTCCATCGAGCTCTAGAATTCGTACAACATTTCGAACGGAACCCTTTATTTAATATATATGGGCTAGATTGTTCTTGTCCCGTCAGCCATGACCGGGAAGAAGCCTTAAGTAAATCACAATTGTATTCTTAGTATCGCTTGTACTAAGGATTGAACCTTTCAACTCCCAGAAGAGTGTCACTTAGAACTGATTTATAACTCAGTACTTTTATCCGTTGCGCCACGGGTCCTTGCGTTTGAAGTGGGAGGTTACATCGGCCGAAACGTTCTAATAACATGCAAGGTGAGTACAGTAGTCCGAATAATACAAATTTAAAAAATAAATCTGTTTTTCGCGGATAAAATAAAGGGTCCGGTTCTAAATTTCGTACATCTTACTGAGTTCGGCTATTAGGTTTCCAGGTTCGAAGAGATGCGCTGAAAGAAGACGGAGGTTACATCGGCTGAAACGTTGAAGATGAGAATAGTAGTCCGAATAGTATTGATAACTATTATAATAAAAATGTTGTTTTTTTTATCTGTAGTACACCAACATTCAGCGTGTGTGATTATATATATATATATATATATTTATATATATATTTATTTATAAATTACAGAAATTCAATGCAACATCAGTACCGTCGGTTTCAAAGCGGGAGGTTAATCCCGATTATCGTCAGCTGATAAACATTTATGTTTATGTTCATCAGCTGACGATAATCGGGATCAATCTCCCGCTTTGAAACCGACGGTACTGATGTTGCATTGAATTTCTGTAATTTATAAATAAATATTTACGCACTTAATCCTTCGAAATCTCGGATTTCTTAATTAATCGATCACTCTGCTGGGTTTTTCCTGCCCTACCACACAGTACTTATATATATATATATATATATATATATATATATATATATATAAATATATATATACTGGGTGAGTCAAAAGTAGGTGGACAGTAAAAAACATTTATTTAGATTGATTTACACAGCTTTGAAGTCTGCTTCTTACGTTTCGACAAATAAATGTCTTTTACTGTCCAACTACTTTTGGCTCACCCTGTATATATATATATATATATATATATATATATATATGATAATTTTATTTACACAGACATGTACAAAATCTGCGACACTGGCATGTCGATGTTATCGATCAACAGTTCTCTCCAAATATGATCTGAGGTTAAGATCGGATTCTAACTCTAATTCTAACAGTTTATAGTAACTGTTGATCGATAACATCGACATGCCAGTGTCGCAGATTTTGTACATGTCTGTGTAAATAAAATTATCATATATAAAGCTCTATTTTGATATTGAGCACTTTTTATAAACCCGGTTAAAATTCTCTGGATTACCACCCTGTGGATATTTTTCACCTGGATTATTACCATTATTATTATATATATATATATATTCCTCTGCACAATAGTTTACGCAGAACTTTTCCGAGAATCGTGAGGTTAAAACACGAGTAGAAAGTCTTTTTCTGAATCTGATCTTTAATATGCTCTGTACTTAATATCTGGAGCACTTCTCTGGCATATCGTTCTCATTAATTCGAATGAGATGCGAGTCCTTATAAATACAGAATGAGAAAACGGTCGACGATGATGTCGTAAACCGTTTCTATGGTAACACATTATTTTTTTTAATGGTAAAAACTTGAAATCCTCCGTGAAAATTACGTTTACCTGAAGAAATCTACTCTGAAACCGAATTACTAAATCAATTACATTGAACTTGACGATTGTTATCAATTACAATCAAAAGTTTACATACTCAGAAATAGTCGTGAAATGATCGTACAAATAAACATTAACCAAATATAACTTTTCTTTTTCAAATTAAAAAGTCGGATATATTTGACTTTCATAATTATATATGTATATCCGACTTGTATATACCCTAATATTTTTAATTATATGTATATATATATATATATATATATATATATATGTATATATATGTATATATCACAACATTTATAATTATATATATATATGTATATATCACAACATTTATAATTATATATATATATGTATATATCACAACATTTATAATTATATATATATATGTATATATCACAACATTTATAATTATATATATATATATGTATATATCACAACATTTATAATTATATATATATATATGTATATATCACAACATTTATAATTATATATATATGTATATATCACATTTATAATTATATATATATGTATATATATCACAACATTTATAATTATATATATATGTATATATATCACAACATTTATAATTATATATATATGTATATATATATCACAACATTTATAATTATATATATATGTATATATATATATCACATTTATAATTATATATATATATATATAAATTCATAATTATGTATATATATATATATATCAATTTATAATTATGTATATATATATATATATCAATTTATAATTATGTATATATATCACATTTATAAATGTATATATATCACATTTATAATTATATATATATATATATCACATTGATATTTATATATATGTATATATCACATTTATATATATATATATATATATATATCACATTAATAATTATATATATCACATTAATAATTATATATATATATATACTACAACATTTATATATGCCAACATTTATAATCATATATATTAAGCTTTTGTAATCATATATGTATATATACAACATTTATAATTATATTATATATATATATATATATCTCCCAACATTTATAATTATATTATATATATATATATCCCAACATTTTTAATTATATATATATATATATGTATATATATATATATATATATATATATATATATATATATATATATATATATATATATATCCCAACATTTAAAATTATATATCCAACATTTGTAATATATGTATATATTCGAACATTTGTAATCATATATATATATATATATATATATATATATATTTATTTTAACATTTGTAATTATATATATATCCAGCATTTCTAAGTATATATATATATATGTGTGTGTGTGTGTATAGATCCGACTTTTATAATCTGCGTGTACTACTTCACCAGACTAATAGATACCGACATTTAACCCCAAAGAAACAACATTTCAGTTATTATATTGATAACAACTCAATCACAATGAAAAAAAAAAAAACACTTGCCGATTGTTTGTTAGGGTCATGAAACCCGATGTAATCTTGAGACTTGTGAGAATTGTTGTAACTCATTAGTATGAGTTCTGTTATATCTGATCGGATTCAAAGCTATAATTACGGCATAACATTTTAACGAAATGCCCTTTCGTCGGCTGTTTTCTTTATTGTTGTTAATTTGCTTTTCGCATTTCAAGATAGATTTTTTTTATTATTATTATTATCATCTGTATTTGTTGGACAACAATAATTTTAGTATCCATGGCTACGTCTTCGAATTAAGCCGAAGTTGAATTCATATTTCTTTGCGGTTTTACGAATTCTTGGTATATATATATATATATATATGATGAGTCTCGATTGAAAAGGGACGAAACGTAGACGTACATAGATAATAAACAACAACAAATATTTTATATTTGTTGCTCCTCGTAAAATAAGTAGAGCACTCTAAATGGTAGTACAAACACAGCATGACGTCACTTGCTTTATATGCATCATTCCTTCTTTAATAGAAGTAGAATGCCTCGACATCAAGCCGCTTTTATATGTGTTAAATTATCATTGTTTATCGGCTATTCAGATATTGGGCGCGCGGTTAACGACGTTGGATGTAAGTTGAAAAATACTTGTAATCCAAGGTTTCGAATCGTACGACCGGTAGTGAATAGTCATATCTCTATGCTGATGAGTTCAGATTGAAAAGGGACGAAACGTATACGTACATAGATAATAAACAACAACAAATATTTTATAAATATATATATATATATATATATATATATATATATATATATATATATATATTAACATAGAATCATTGGTTATATAGAGGTCGATTTAAAACATTTGAGACATTTGTTGTGCAATGTGTACTGTTTATCAAAAAATAAATATAGCAAAAAATAAATATATAAAAAAATAAATCAAAAAAATAAATTTTTAAAAAAATATAAAAAAGTTTATAAAATAGTTTAAAAATAAACTGGTTCATAACACTGATTTATAAAAATGGTTTATTTTTAATTTTAATTTTTTTTCTTTCGAACCTCGATAGCATGAGGTGATAAAAGCGCTGAAAAAATATTAAAAATTATGATATATTTGAATTCTTATAAAATCTCTAAATTATTGAATAAATATTAAAAATGTCATCAAAATCGGATAAATCCCTTATTTATGCTGATTAAAACACACACTTTGTTTTATTTTTTTTAAAAAGGGCCTTTTATTGATTGTTTATATTAACACAAAAAGGGGGCCTCATAATAGATTCGGAGCGGCAGGGGAAATTACCTCTAGCGCCAGAACTGTCGACTGATACGGCAGTTTGCGGGTGTATTTGCTTAGTGTAGGCGTTTTATGTAGTAGCGATGGGGCCCGAAGTATAAAGTTAATAATGATACCCAACATTATTATTATTGTGATTGTTATTATTATTTATTATTAGCATTATTTATCATCATTATTATTATTATTATTATTATTATTATTATTATTATTATTATTATTATTATTATTATTATTATTATTATTATTTATTAGCATTATTATTTTAATTATTATTTTATTATTATTATTTTAATTATTATTATTTTATTATTATTATTATTATTATTTAAATATTATTGTTATTTATGTTTTTTTATTATTATGACTATGATTATTTTTCGGTGGTTTTGAGATGAGGATTGATAATTTGTATTTGGATTATTCGGACTACCGTTCTCATCTTGGATGTTATTCTCACAACGTTTCTGTCAATGTAATCCACGGCCGTCTTTAAGTACGTCTTGTCGAACTCGGGAATCTTTCTGTCGAACCGGGGGGGGGGGGGGAATCTTTCTGTCGAACTCGGGGGGGGGGGATCTTTCTGTCAAACTCGGGAATCTTTCTGTCAAACTCGGGAATCTTTCTGTCAAACTCGGGAATCTTTCTGTCAAACTCGGGAATATTTCTGTCAAACTCTGGGAAAATCTTTCTGTCGACCCCAGGGAAACCTTTCTGTCGACCCCTAGAATCTTTACGGATGAAATACAGAGGTCTAGTTCGAAATTCCGTACATATTCCCGAGTTTGATAAAAAAAACAAAAAAAAAACGCACCCGATGAAGTTCGGCGGTTACATCGGCCGAAACGTTGTGAGAAAGACATCCAAGACGAGAACAGTGATTCGAATAATAGAAAAATAATACATGATTCTTCTTATTATTATCATTATTATTTATACTCACTAGGAGTTATCACACAAATCAACGTCAGTGATTGCTCACCGACAACAACCGGTGGTGTTCCCTGGAGTCTGAGTGACAACAAGTCTCCCCTGATATTATTTTTATGGTTTCTTTTCTTATGATTATGATGATGATTTTTTTTTTTGTTACGATCGATTTTTTAGGCTGATTATTATGAATATTATTCTTATTATTTACTCACTAGGAGTTATCACACTGGTCATCGTCAGTGATCACCCACTGCCAACAACCTGTGGTATTCCCTGGAGTCTGAGTGACAACAAGTCTCCTCAGACTTCCAGTATGCTCCACCTCTTTTCGTTCATCACCGCTGATGACCTTGCGGTATCGCAACAGCCACCTACCACCGATTTCACGATGATAAGGGCCATTGGTCTCCTCTGGGGCCCGGGTGGCAACAAGCCTCCCAAAGGCCCCAGAGCTGTCCGCGCTCTTCGACCCTCTGTCATTATTAGTATTATTATTATTATTATTATTATTATTATTATTATTATTATTATTATTATTATTATTATTATTATTATTTTATTTATTATTATTATTTTATTTATTATTATTATTATTATTATTTTATTTATTATTATTATTATTATTATTATTTTATTTATTATTATTATTTATTATTATTATTATTATTATTCTAATAATAAAATTACTTATCCCATCACATCTTGTTTCCGATACAGATGCTGTTTTTAAACATGAACATGTCAGGGTTTCGACTTTATGATCTTTGAGTTGCCCACTTGGTTGAAACCTTATGTCGATGTAAGCTTTACTATATATATATATATATGCGAGAGAGAGACAGACAGACAGACACACACACATTTTTCAGCGTGTATCAGTTTAATATGCCAATAATAAGTATATTTCTGCAAATCTGCCCCCTAATATTTCGATCTTTTCCATGTAGACACCAATTAGAGAAATACAACCGTGGCCTGTAGCCCCCAATTATCCATATCGATAGCAGTAAAAACTTTCACCCTGCATATATATATATATATATATATATATATATATATCAATCATATTGTCATTATGGGAGATTTTTTATTAATGTGTACACAAATAGATGTTTCAAAAACAAAAAATATAAAATAGTGTATATGAGAATATCCTAACGAATCTTTCTCTCTTTTTTTATATATATATATATATATATATATATATATGTATATATATATATATATGACTAAGTTAACATAATACAATGTCAAGTGAGTATTTATTAGCATTAAATGGCTACGTAGTGCAATCGAGTTTCGATCACAGATTTCACCAGGCCTTACAAAATCTGCGATCGGGATATAACTTGCGAAACGATTCAATTTCCTATTTTTTTAAATTTTTTAACTACTTTCCATAAGATATACTAAATTATACTTAACTGGTCGATTGGGGAGAGGAAAATTAATTTTCTAAACTTTTTTACTAACTCAACGGTTGAGAGATAAAGGAGAACTTTAATAGAATATTCGAATATCAATGTATCTTATATAAAGATCAAGGGTTAGCTCCAGGGGCCTCTTGATTTCTGAGAAATTCGCCTGAAGTAAAATGATATAAAAGATAAAGATAGATATATATATGTATATATATATATGTATGTATATATATATATGTATGTATATATATATATATATATATATATATATAGTAATAAATAAATATTAATTATTTAAATACCTAGAGACATCGATGTTTCATGCTAACGCAATCTTCAGTCTAGGAACTAATTCCCGACGGTCGGTAGGCGCGAAACCCGAACACAAATCGCCACTGATTCGTAGTCGGTGATCTTATCCAAACGGCCATCGTCAATTAGTTAGTAAATATAGAGTAACTTTAACTGTAAATAGCGACAAGCGGCTGCTATTTACCAGGCAGCTAGAGTGATCTTACGAAACGGTGTTCGGATCGCGCATATAGCTATTTGTACTGCTTGTTATTAAAGCTACTCGAAAGTGCCCAGCCCTTGTGGGGAGGGGGGCTGATAAACAATAATATTTTTTAATAAATAAATATTAATTATTTAAATACCTAGAGACATCGATGTTTCATGCTAACGCAATGACGATTCCTCACTGGGATGAAATGCGGAAGCCTCTGTGCAGCTAAATTTCCATAAATATATTTTCATAACTTACTAACTAGCTCTACTCACGTATTGAGCACTGTTGAAGTAAATACTGAAAATCGATACATAATATCTCCTTATACCATTTTATGTGGACACATTAAATGTCATATATATATATATATATATATATATAATTATTAATAACAATATATGTATTAGCATATACTATCAGTGCCCTTTTACTTTGCAGTCTCCTTAAAAGATTCAGCTCGATAATTGTCAATTAGTGACAACAGAGCAAATATAAGTCAGTTCATATTATATTCCAATAACCATGGTTTTATTTTATTATTTTTATTTTTTCACATTTCCAAAAAACATAACATTTCTGAGACGCTATTGACATAAAAACGTTGTTTGGCACAAGACAAATGAAACCGACCGTAAAAAATATATCTCACAGAATATATATATATAAGTGGGTAGATTATGAAATTTGACATTAATGTGTTAATTTTCAGTTTGATTATAATATTGAAGATTCTAACTGTCATAGATTTTAGAATCTACCGAACTATTACATAAAAGCTCTGTTTAACATAACCTGTCAACCATTGAGCTTATTTGTGTCTGCAGTATTTAATTATATATATATTAGATTCATGAGATATCAATTTTTATAAAAATATTGTTTTCGTTCTTTCACTTGAAGTTTTTGTTACTAACTGGTCTAGCCGCCCTGAAGAGCTGTGATACAGCGAAGCAGTCTGTATGTGGATGACTGTATAAAGCTCCCTTTCTTGGGTAGAGCTTATTTGTAAGGATATCGCCAACTGCGATTAGATTTAAGGCATAGCTTATTGAGTAAAACTAATTCGAGCCACCGGCACTTGACAATGTTTCCATTGAGATATCACTGACGTTCAGTCAGTGTCGTATGATAGCGCAGGGCTAGGAGCGCCGACTGTCAGCTCGACGGCTGAGTTTCAATCCCGGCTTGAGGCACTTACTGGTCTAGCCGCACTAAAACGAAACCGTCTGTTTGTGGATGATTATACAGGGTGGGCAAAAATAAGGGTCCTATTTTTAAAAATTCATAACTTTTTTATTTATTGATTTAAAAAATTTTTTTTTTTAGAATAAGTAAAGGACCCCTTCCGAAGCAAGCATGGGCCGTATTAGCCCTAAGAAACGTAGCCTCATTTAGAAAACATTATTTTTGCTTAAAAAACTCAAAACAGTGTAAAAAACAATACTTTAGTTTTTGTAAGTTTTAAGAAGTGTTTTTCGGCTAAAATTTGTTTTGTTTATTTCAAAAAATCTCGGAAGGGTCAGTCTACACACACATAAAGTTTGGTGAGTTTAACTTTTATTTTGTGGAAGTTATTCAAATTCAAGTTATTCAAATTTAAAGATAGGACCCTTATTTTGGCCCACCCTGTATATAGATAGATAGATAGATAGATATATAATTAGTGTTCGGATGATTGATCGGGAATCGGAAAAATCGAATCTACATAGTTTGGGTATCGGAATCAGATAAATTTGTGCCTAATTTTCCGATGCCCAAAACGAATTTTTTAATTGTTTTTTTTTTTTTTTTTTTTTTTTTTAAACTGAAGTTACCAATATTGGTACTAATAATAAAATGATAAATATTTATTGAATTGGAACCAACAGTAAAACTGAAATCTAACCCTAACCTTAACCCTAACCCTAACCTTTACCCTAACATCACCACAAGTTTTTTTTTACGTTTGAGAAAATATATGCACATATTACATCGGTGTTTACGTTAATCCGAAAACAAAAATAATTAAAAAAAACAAACAATAACTCTATAACCAAATATTGAGTTTTTCAAATAATTACATCGGAATCGGGAATTTATAACAGAATCGGTAATTGTATCGGAATCGAGGATTTAGAACAAAATCGGTAACTACATCGAATCGGGGAGAAATAGAAATCGTCCCATCATTATATATATATATATATATATATATATATATATATATATATATATATATGTGTGTGTGTGTGTCATCCACCTACAGACTGTTTCGCTGTATCACAGCTCTTCAGTGCGGCTAGACCAGTTAGTGCTTCAAGCCGGGATTGAAACTCAACCGGCGCCCCTACTCCTGCGCGATTATACGGCACTAACTGAATGTAAGTGATATCTCAATGTAAACATTGTCAAGTGCCGGAAGCTCGAATTAGTTTTACCCAATGAGCTATGCCTAAAAGCTAATGGCAGTTGGCGATATCCTTACAAATAAGCTCTACCCAAAGGGAGCTTATATAAGGGTGATATATATATATATATATATATATATATATATATATATATATATATATATATATATATATATATGAGAGAGAGAGATAGAAGAAAAAAGAGTGATAAATATGCGACGATTGTCCAAATTTATTTCAATTGTTCAATGCAAGGTTGTCAGTAATAAACTAGTGTTTATTTTTCTTTCCTTAAGCCAAGGCTTTTCAAAGATCGAGATCTTAGCATCAGAGGAGAAATGCAGATGGATAAGTTGGCTTTCGAAAAAAACCAAAGTTCAAATATTTGAAAAATATGAGAATTATTATTAAAAATTATTAAAATAATTTTTGTCAAAAAACGTATTGCTCTATCTCGTATATTGAGCTAATCCTTTTCACAATAGGTTCCATCTACTAAAAGTTTTCACTTTGGTTTATTTTGATCCTATATATATATATATATATATATTTGTTATTGTTTATATTTTTATCTATGGACGTATACGTTTCGTCTCTATTCAATTAAGACTCATCAGCATAGAAGTACGACTATTCACCACCGGTCACACGATTCGAAACCCTGGACTACAAGTATTTTTCAACTTACAGTCCAACGTCGCTAATATATATATATATATATATATATATATATATATATATATATATATATATATATATATATATATAATCACCTTTTAAAAATCGGATATCGAGCAGAAGACGGTGAAACCATTTGCATATTAACGAATTACCATTGTTTAGGTAGTTTTATAGTCATAAGTTAAACGAATTGTGTATATATATATATATATATAATGTATCCTATTTTAGCGGATTTTATTCCAAAAAACATTTTTTGATAAAATTATGATTTTTGTAAGCATTGTTTGTTACGTATTGATTTTATTTAAAAATTCAGTTTAAAAATAATATTTAACATAACATTGGCCGGCTATGATCAAAGTGTAATATCTGCTCTGTCCTCTCTCGAAAGAAAGAAATCTTTCTTGCTGAGTGCAATTCAATTTTTTGTCCCATCCACTGTGTCTTTTGAGGGGAGCTGGATATCCCCCCCCCCCCCTTATTAAAAATAATTGTTCTCGTATGAAGACAAGTAAATAGAGACTGCTTTCGGTTCGGATCAAAATGTTGTATCTGTTCTGCTCTCGGTTGGAGGAGGAGGAGGAGGAGGAGGAGGAGGAGGAGGAGGAGAAATCCTTCTTTATTGGGGCAATTTTTATTTTTGCTCGCAGTGCCCATCTTTGGTGAGCTCCGTAACCCTCACATAAAACTCGACCTTGTGTCTGACTTTGCCCTCGCGAGGAGGCAAGTAAATGATAACACAACATTAACAGATATGTAGTTTTCATGCAATTTTTAACTTATTCTTATTGCAATGAGCATTATTTTTATTTTGTTTGTCAATTAGAAAAAAATATTGTAAATCTCACATATATATATACATATATATATCATGTAATCTTTCTTTCTATAGGTTACACACAAAAACACATATTGTGTTTAATATATATATGTATATATATATACATATATATATATATATATATATATATATATATATATATATA
The DNA here is from genome assembly GCA_963556195.1 of Sepiola atlantica. Classification (NCBI taxonomy): domain Eukaryota; kingdom Metazoa; phylum Mollusca; class Cephalopoda; order Sepiida; family Sepiolidae; genus Sepiola; species Sepiola atlantica. The sequence continues at coordinate 55,521,101 of OY744551.1, read as the reverse complement.
TATATATATAATGTAACCTTTCTTTCTATACGTTGCACACAAAAACGCATTGTGTTTAATATATATATATATATATATATATATATATATATTAATCCAGGTAGGGTAGAAATCCAAAGGGAATCAAACCGGGCTTATAAAAGAGTGCTCAATAAAAATATAGAGCTGTATTGTGAATGCTTTTATTCAAAACATGTACAAGGTCTGCTACACTGGCATGTCGATGTTATCGATATACAGCTCTCAAAAAATAATTCTCTGCCTGATGAGACTCAGTTCTTGAGAGCTGTAGATCGATAACATCGACATGCCAGTGTAGCAGACCTTGTACATGTTTTGAATAAACTCATTCACTATATATATATATATATATATATATATTGCGAGGTTTGTTGTTGTTGTTGATCACTCTTCGCTGCTTTCTGTAAATACCCGCCGACTTAAATTCTTCCTAACTTGCAAGCTAATTTGTGGTGGCCAACGGGTAACGCGCTTGACTGCGAATCAGTGGCGATTTGTGATCGGAGTTCGCGCCCGCCGACCGTCGGTAATTAGCTTCCTGCACTGAAGATTGTAGGTAATAAATAATTAATATTCATTTATAAAAAATATTATTATATATATATATATATATATATATATATATATATATATATATATTCGTGGTAAATTACATATAGAAAGAGCACCTATCCGTCTTTATAAAGATAGGTATGTTCATATATTTGTCAGTACATGATTCACTCCTAAACTACGTAACCGATCTAGGCGTAAGGTGTAAGAATGTTGGCTATATTTAGGTTAATTTAGTGTTACGCATGGAAGCCCCTCGTGATAACGCATATAACTCTGATTTGGCTGAAAATTAATTAAGATTCCCCAAATTTCAGTTAAATTGGAGCATTTAAAAACAGGTTTCAGGTGCCAGGATGTGGGTACAACTTTGTTTGAAAATACTAATATTTCAGATTTGCATTAAAGTTGATTCATAGACACGAATTAAGCAAGATTTTCTCAATTTTAATTTCTTCCATAAACGTAAGACTTTAATTTTACACCTTTTTCTAGAATAAATATCATGTAATAGATTTTGATCAAAAGTTGAATATGGATTCTAGACATAAGGTTTAGTATCATTAAATCTTGATTTTCATCTTCGTAAGAGGACATAAAAGTGGTGCAAACATGTTCTATACGTCGTGAGGCGGGTATTCTTCTAGTGTAAGTATATATATATCTATATATATATATATATATATATATACACATATACATATATATATATATATAATGAACAGGGTGTTCGAAAAGTCACTGTGTACTTAGATATTTATTAACATACATATTTCAATATAAAATACGGGATGTAAATATGAATGACAATAATAAATGATGTTGAAAGTGACCCCATCTGTTACATATAGGTGCTCTGTAAAACACTCTGAAGAGTGTATGTTCGAATCACTAACTTTATATATTGGGTTCGAAATCTGAAATATAAAAAACAAAATATTAGAAAAGTGCACAGTGACTTTCCGAACACAGTGTATATCAAGTGAAATGTACGTTTATTAACGGATTTATACTTAAATAACACAAAATATTTAGTATTGGGATTGAGGTATGGTTTAAAAAAAAGATTCCATTTACATTCGGATTTACCGTAATATATCCTCAAATAAACAAAACATCCATTTCTCTCTAAAAAATCTATGTATCCCCCTCATTCTTAGAGTGCTAAGAAAAGTCATTTTAAATTATTTATTATTGTTACATATATATATCAGGGCCGGCGGGACAGTTATAAAAAGTGGGGGTGCCCGGTTAAACACATGCATATATAACTTCATTATTGATGATCGTAAAGTGCCGTCGTCCATGTATATATATATATATATATATATATATATTGATATATATACATACATATGAAAAAATGGAGGATATACAGGGTGATTCATAAGTCACTAAGCTATTTATTTTGGAAATTCTAAAGTTAAAAAATACGGTAATACAAAACAGAAAGTTTATTAAACAAATTTATTTATGGGAGTTTAAAATTACAGCAACTTTTCAAAATTTCCACCTTCGTTCTGCATGCATAGCTCCATTTTTTTTGCAAGGAATTTACGACTCTTTGTAGCATATTTGATTGATTATGAAATAAATATATATAGAAACAAATATATAAACGAACAAATTTAAAATAAGAAATAGCAGTAATTAGAGAGTAAGATAACAATTATCAAAAGTTCATAGTATGTTTGTGCTTCATATGGCAATCATTTTAAATAGCTAAGTGAAGTGACTTATGAATCACCCTATATATATATATATATATATATTACTATTTCATGTATCCACATAACATTCTATAAGGAGATATACTTTTTTATGTATCAATTTTCAGTATTTACTTCAACAGTGCTCGATACGCAAGTAGAGCTAGGTAGTAAACTATGAAAATATATTCATAGCAATTAAGTTACACATTGTAGCCTTCGAGGATGAAACGCGGACGCCTCTGTGTAGCTTAAATGCCATAAATATATTTTCATAACATATATATATGTGTGTATATATATATATATATATATATAATTATGTACCGTGCGTTTCTACAAAAATGATTTCTCATTCGAAATTTCTTTTTCGCTTCGTCTGTTTTTTTAAAACATATAAGCAAACACACATACATTATATATATATATATATATATATATATATATATATATATATATATATATATATATATATATATATATATATATATATAGTGCGTGTGTGTCTGCAATAATTTTCATGAGATCTACGAAAATCATAACTTTAATTATTCTGCCTTTCCTATCATTTTAATATCCGCGCATGTCCACGAGTTAACGCGCGCGCACACACACACTCGTCTTTTTGCGTGCGTGTGTGTCTGCGCGCATAAATATACCGGAAAGGCTGCTGACTACTGTACTTGGCCTTTTGGCTAAGATCAAAGTGTAGTATCTGTTCCGATGGATACTGCACCCCATAGACTGATATTGTCTTGGCCTTCGGGGCTTGCTTTACGCCGGTCTATGGGTCTGTCCTGTGCAGTTCTAGGAGGTCCACCCTCCCAGGCTTCGCCTCCCCTTTTTGGGGAGGAGTAAGTTTATTGCTGACTGCCTTAGGCGCTCTAACGGGGAATGCCGACGAGGCCGCCCAGGCAATTTTTAAATCCCACTTTCCCGACCCGACCTTGGGTCACATCTTACTTGCGAGAGTAAGATAAAAACTGGCCTTGTGCCTAACTCCTGGAGAGGAGTAAATCAATACAATGTGTGTGATAGTGTACTGTTATTTCTACATATGGGGTTGGTAAGAAGTATCCCTCGGACGGGATCACAGGTAAAATAAGCCTGGCCCTGGTGTTGCCACATACCCCAACCAAACTATGAAAAAATGTCACCAAACACTTATAATAGCCGTTTCATATATAAACATCAATATGGTCTGTTTATAGTCATATTTCAATTGTGGGTACTTCTGCAGTTTACGGACCGTGCTATTTTTTAGATAGGATTTTCAAGTTAAATTCAATTTTTACGGTATCTTTTGTTAATTAAATTGTTAGGTGAAAGTACAGAATAGTTAACAAAGCCCCTCCTTCCCATGTTAAGAATGAGTTTCTAAATAATAATGTTATTATTTCAATAAGTAAACTGTAAAAGTACCAAATTTTGTATTACAAAAAAATGTTAATATATATAAATATATATATATATATATATATATATATATATATATATATATACACACACACAGACACTGTAATAAGCCACGCATGTCTGTATGTAGTGACAGTATTACTATGTACATGCCTGTGAATATATATATATATATATATATATATATATATATATATATATATATATAGTCTTAAGAAGCTTTGAGTTATTTTAAACAAAAAGACAAAAAAAAAAGAAGGAAAATGCAGTTTAAATTCCCAGAGAAACTAACTAAATGCAAAATAGTGTAGACTTAACATTCGTTGGAAAATTCATAAATAAATAATATATAATAGTAAGTAAATAAAATAAAAAAGGGGGATTAAGTATCTAACAGTGAAACAAAAACAGGAGACCTTAACGTAAGCATCTAATATTAACACGGGGATCTTCAGCTGTTTACCATGTAACTGTTTCGGAGATTTAAAAACAGGACAGTTATATGCATGGCTCTCCAATGGTACAGATAAAACTACCATTTCCCCAATAATCAAGTGTCGAAATAATTCAGCTTAAAATGTTACTTATATGTACATAAATAAATAATGATAACAATAATAATAATAATAATATACTACCCTTAAGACTACCGTGTGATATGGTAATTTGCATATCAAATAAAATTCTTTATAACAATAGTAATACTAGTAATAATAATAATAATAATAATAATAATAAAATACTATCTAAACACTACACCTACGAACCATTCTACGATATGGTAGCTAGAAATAACATTATATAGGAATTAAGGTTGCATTAAAAAAATAAATAAATAAATAAAAAAAAAAAAGCTTTGGTACCAGAAAGGCAAATAGATAAGAGGAAGGAAACCTAGCCATACAGATCTAAATACACAATATATAGTCTAAATATATAGCTACATACTATGTTTAAATTAAAATATTAATATATATATAGTATATCGAAATACACTAATAGCAATTAAGCTACACGGAGGCGTCCGCATTTTATACCCGCAGGGAATCGTCAGGCTTAGTGCCTATATATTTTGATACTTCACACTGAAGTAAATACTGACAATCTATACACAATATATTATAGGAAATAATCATATAATATATATATATATATTTATATATATTTATTTATTTATTTATTTAGACGTCCTGAAATTAAACGCTCCCTATTCAACATGTTCTTACATATTTATAAATATATATATATATATATATATATATATATTTATATATAGTAAGCAATGCAAATATATATGGCAATCAAGCTACACAGAGGCTTCCGTGTATATATATAATGTGTGTGTATATATGCGAGATTCCAACTCATTTGTTCACTGATTGGCGCTGATAGAGTTAAATGTCTCCTAATTTCCATGCTAATTGATGGCGGGGAGAAAAATACCCGACTACGAGCCAGTGGCGACTTAGAAACCCGGTTCGAGCCATGACCGACGTAGATCAACATCTCTACACCGATAATTGCATAAGCATGAAACATAGATTTCTGTAAGTAATTATAATTGATATTTACTTAAAAATATTATATTATATATATATATATATATATATATATATATATATATATATATATATGGTTAAGATGTCGGAATTTGAGTTGTAAAAAACATGACTTATTCTGGGGTTTCAAATCCTGCGACTGGCTTTAATAATTATCTCTACACTGACGATTCAGTAAGGATGAAATGAATACGTATGTAGATAAACAAATATTTATTTTAATATATATATATAAGTTTAATAGACATCATACATTAGTTTGATCTTTCATCGATACCTTCCGTTTCACGGAAAAACTGGAAACTCAGTCTAAATATACCAAATGTAACCGATTCTTCAGTCGATGTTTTGGGAGTATCTCATAGTGTTACACTATCAAGGTATCGACTGAAGAATCGGTCGCATTTGTTATCTGTAGCCCTGCGGGCTGTGTTTCCGTGAAACCGAAGGTATCGATGGAAGTTGAAATTAATGTGTATTGTCAATTGAAATGAATATATATATATATATATATATATATATATATAAGTTATGAAAATATATTTGTGGCAATCAAGCTACTTGCATTTTAGCCTGAAGATTCCCCCCGGGGTTGAAACGCGGGAGCCTCTGTGTAGCTTGATTGCCATAAATATATTTTCATAACTTACTACCTAGCTCTACTATCGAGCACTGTTGAAGTAAATACTGAAAATTGATACATAAAAAATTATATCTCCTTATAATTTTTTTATGTAGATACATGAAATACTATATATATATATATATATATATATATATATATATATATATGCTCTTGCACACGTAATTGAGCACTCTGGTTTTTACAAACCCACACACAATTTTCTTTATAGATAAGATTGTTATCAATTATTGAAATGAAGTAGTTAATAACTCCTTCAATCCATGTTGGCCTTGTGCCCGTGTGTGCGTACCGCATTTTCCACAACGGCCTCTTTTTCTTCCCGCTTTCTATTTTTTTCTGTGCCTTCCCCTTCCTCTGTCCGGTTCGCTTTCTCCTCCTCTTCCGCTCAACGCGAATGTGTTCGTGTGTTCGGACGCTATTTTACTTTCGCGCGCGGGTGTTTCAGGTCTTGGAAAGCCAGCGATTCGTCCGTTCGTTACTGGGTCTTGCCGATGGGCCGTCGTACGGGAATGATTTGCTTAGCAGGCAATTGGCGCTTGGGTGTACCGGAGTCGGAATGGAAGAGAGAGATAGGAGAGAAAGAACACACACACGCACGCACACACACGCACGCACGCATACACACGCACACAAACACACACACACACACTATATATATATATATATATATCAATTTTATATGTACATAAAAGTAATCCATGGGCACGTGTTTCTGGCTCACAGCCGTCATTAGCATGGTTTACTTGGACAAGGATCGAACCTTCGATATTGATGTAAATTACACACACACACACACACACACACACATATATATATTTATATATATATATATAGCATAATATAAAATGAAGTAATAAAATAAGTAATAAAATATCCGGATGTTCACTAATTAAAGATATTAGTTGCCTCTTATATCTTTTGTTGGATAAACTTATATATATATATATATATATATATATATAAAGAGGCCGAAATAAAACAAAAACGGGCTCGAGGACATTATATAGAAAAATCGCCTGTAGTAATGGTTTCAACAGGAAACTTTCTAATTTTTCTTATTTTTTGAGATATGGATTTATAATTTGTATAAATTTTGGTTATTCGGACTACATTTCTCATCTTGAGTGTTATCATCACAACGTTTCGGCCGCCGTAACCTCCGACCGTCTTCAGGTGTATCTCTTCGAACTCGTGAATATTTCTGTCGAACTCGTGAATATTCCCGAGTTTGAAGAGATACACCTGAAGAAGGCCGGAGATTACAACGGCCGAAACGTTGTGATGATAACATTCAAGTCACTTGAAATTTTGAACTTAGAACATGATTAAATGAAAAAAGGAGACAGTTTAGGGTTTGGGTTAAATGGAGAAAAGAGACGGGCCACTAAGAGATGGGAAAGTGAGAGAAAGATGGGGGAGAAAGAAATGTTAAAAAGGTAAAAAAGAAATGGAGAATTGAGGGAGAGAGAAAGACAGGGAGAAGATTGAAAAAAAGGGGAGAGAAAGTAAGAGAGAGATTAAGAGTTTGACATGACATGTTTTATAGAATCATCCGCACAAAGGGTTCGAACCGGAAACTCTGTTGCCAGCGGCCATTATCGTACCGTCTCAACTCGCGTATCATACAGTTTTTTTTTACACTTTAAATGATATATTTAAAGCTTTCACATATATTTCATACATATCGCATAATATATATATATATATATATATATATATATATATATATATATATTGTATATAAAGAGTTTGACTGCAAAACGCGATAAACGCCATTTCAAAAATTACGAAGCTTTCACTACAAAATGTTGGATTTAAACACTCACACAAACCCAAAATAATATTTCACATAAGTTTATTTTGTTTTCAAATAAAATAAGCTTTTAGTCGAAGCCTAGATTAAATACATTAGTCCCAGTAAGGTATACGGTTTCAATTAAAAGACATTGGGTTTATCGCGTTTTGCATTCAAACTGGTCATATATATATATATATATATATATGAGAAAGGAAGGATGAGAGTAATCCGACGTAATGGGAAATGAAAAGGAAAAAAAAAACAAGAGATATTTTTTTATATATTCATCAACGTTTCGTCTTTATTGTAAGACTTCCTCAGGATGATAATTTAGAGAAAAATGTCATGCAAGTTCTTTCTTGAGAAATAAATTTCTATGGCTTTTTAAAAATAAAATAAAACAGAAATAAATAAAAATAAATAAAAATAAAATCAAAAGTAATTTCTATGGCTTTTTAAAAATAAAATGAAATAAAAATAAATAAAAATAAAATAAAAATAAATTTCTTTTTGAAACATATTTTATGTCCTAACTAGTCACCTCCCACAACAAGTTCACTCGAGTTCGTCAAGTGGACGGCGAGGATTTGTAACAATAGTTGAAACTTTGCAGAACCTGTTTATTTTAAGACGACAGCTCAACAAGAATTTGTTAACATTGGGCTTGAAAACGACCATGTTTTAGTCAGTTGAGAAGCAGCCCCGCGGTATTGTGTTCCACAAAAAAGACGGGTAGTTCTTGGAAAGAAACTTTGTTTATGAAAGTTCTGTTAGGTATACAGAAGTAAGGGACATTACAGTGGTTGTAACTAGACGAGTTTTTGTGGTAAATATTTTTAGGGGCGGAGGAGTATAATTAGGAGCTTAATCGAGCACCTACGATTGAATGCAGGAAGTCTAGCAACCTGTGGGGGAGAGGATGTAGGGGAAAGTAGATATCTCTTGCTTACCATAATTATCTTTTTATACAAATTATATATATATATATATATATATATATATATATATATATATATATATATATATATCTTTCGGATTTTAGCCTGACAGTTCCCTACGGGGATGAAACGCGGAAGCCTCTGTGTAGCTTAATTGTCATAACTATATTTTCACCACTTAATATATGTATATACCTATACCTCTCTTTATAAATATATATACATACGCGAATAAATAATATTTTAGCTGTATTTATTTATATATATATATATATATATATATATAAATAAATAATATTTTAGCTGTATTTATTTATATATATATATATAATGTATAATATATATATATATATAATGTATAATATATATATAATGTAAAATATATATATAATATGTGTGTGTATATATATATAATGTGTGTATATATATATATAATGTGTGTGTATATATATGTGTATATATATAATGTGTGTGTATATATGTATATAATGTGTGTGTGTATATATATAATGTGTGTATATATATATACATATATATATATATATGTATATAATGTGTGTGTGTGTATATATATATATATATAATGTGTATATATATATATATATATGTATATAATGTGTGTGTGTATATATATATATAATGTGTATATATATATATATATGTATATAATGTGCGTGTGTGTGTGTATATATATATATGTATATAATGTGTGTGTGTGTGTATATATATATATATAATGTGTATATATATATGTATATAATGTATGTGTATATATATATATATAAAATGTGTGTGTATGTATATATATATATATATATATATATAACCGGCTGACTTAAATATTATTTTTGAAATTGACGCTACATGTTTACGTATTTAAAAACCTTCAAAAAGCGGCTAATTTATTCTACAGATAATCGTGTTCAATTAAAATTAAATAAACTGTTTATTAGAAATGTATAACGCTGGCGAAGAAGGCGTATCAAAGAAATAAACGGCGTCGTCGTTCATATTACTCACACACACTCATACACATACAAAAAAATATATATATATTTCATACAAGTTTTAGTCATCCACTAACGCGCACATTATATATATATATATATATATATATATATAATGTATATAGGTAGAAGAAATAAGAGTGATAAACATGTACGATTGTCCAGATTTATTTCAAACTTCGATTGTTCAATGCAAGGTATATTCTTTAATAAACTAATGTTTACTGTTCTTTTCTTTAAGCCAAGGCTTTTCAAAGATCGAAATCTTATCATCAGAGGAGAAATACAGATAGATAAGTTGGCTGTGGAAAAGCCAAAGTTCAAACATTTGAAAAAATATTATTAAAAATGGAGTGAAAAAGAGTTCGTGTGAAAAAGAAAACGAAAAACTTTTACAAATTGATTCTATATATATATATATATATATATATATATATATATATACTGACTTATATATATATATATATATACTGACTTATATATATATATATGCATTTTGTACATGTCTGTGTAAATATAATTATCATATATATATATATATATATACATATATATATATATATATATATATCTATACATATATATATACATATATATATATATACATATATATATATATATACACATATATACATATATATATATATACATATATATATATACACATATATACATATATATATATATACATATATATATATATATATATACATATATATATATATACACATATATATATATATACACATATATATATACACATATATACATATATATATATATATATGATAATTATATTTACACAGACATGTACAAAATCTGCGACACTGGCATGTCGATGTTATCGATTAACAGTTACTATAAACTGAGATCTCATCAGGCAGAGTTAGAATCCGATCTTAACCTCAGATCATATTTGGAGAGAATGAAGTGGAGGGATAGAGAAAGAGAAGAAGAAGGAAAGAAATTTAACATTTCAAAAATTAAGGCCGTTAAAAAATTAAAAATTAAAAATTAAAAAATCTAAAAAACAAAAACAGAAAACAAAAAATCTAGAATCTAGAATCTGAAACAAACAGGGCAAATAAATAAATAAATAAATAAATAAAAATATAAGGTGGAAATAGGAACAAATAATGACGAGGGGAGAGGTGGTGGGAAGGTAGACACATAGAGGAAAAGAAGGAGAAAGAGAGGGCGTCTGTTGATTCAGATCGAGAGGGAAGGAGGGGGGTTGTAGACATGCACGAATCAAGTGTCAAAAAAACAGTCGAGTTTATAAATGTATTTTATATATATAATATATAAAAGAGAGAATTTCGATTACCTACTCGACACCATCCTCGAGTGTCTTCAGTCTGTCTGTACAAGGGTTTGTCAGGACAACCTGAAATGAGGATACTTCCTTATCAATTAAACACTGAGCAAATATTCAAAACAAGTGTTCGAAGCCCTAAGTAAGATCCCCTTCGTATGGCTACAGACTAGCTTATATACGTAATGGTACACCTTCCGCAGGTATTGTTACGTTAAGTAAATGCACTAAAGTGGATACTCCACCAGACTAGATGAATTCTTGTCCTGAAATCCGGTAAGACCAAGAGACCACAAGAAAGATATACTGCACCATAGTTAACTGGTCAATTGGGGAGAGGAAAATGAATGTTCTTAACTTCTTTTACTAACTCAACGTTTGAGAAATAAAGGAGAACTTTAATGGAATATTCGAATATTAATGTATCTCATATAGAGATTAAGTGTTAGCCGCAAGAAGGGGTCCCTTGATTTCTGAGAACTTCGACTGAATTAAAATTGAAGAAAGAATATATATATATTAAAATATTTAAAACATTTGTAGATAAAGAAAATAACCAAGAGGAAAAAAGGGGGGTTATTATAATGGAATCATCTAACTCTATAAAATAGATGTTGTGTAAAATAGTAAACTCAATTTGAAAGGAACAACACAGGTAAGGAGAAACTATATTTAATAACTTAAAAAAAGAAAAACAAATCTAGAGGCAAAACTAAATCAAATATTCGGAAACTTTTTAATTAAAAAATAATTATTAAATAGGGAGGTGGTGTCTGATCAACACTGCTGGGATGCCATAATAAAGAAATACTGTTTTGTTTTTAAAATCCCGAAACAGTTTTCATCTCTTATATAAAAAAAAACATATTAAAAAATATATTTATATTAGAGTAAATTCTTGGAAGTTAACTAATATAGTGATTGCAGTAGATTGATTGACTTACTAGACAAAAATCTTTCAACGAAAAAAAAAATGTTTTTCCCCCAGTTTTGAAGGTTAAAAAAACTTCCGAGACTATATATATATATATATATATATATATATAAAAGGTTAATACAACAAAATATATAAGAGGCAACTAATATCTTTAATTAGTGAACATCCGAATAAAACTGATATCTTTCTTGAAGCTGTTTTAAACTTTATGACTTGGATGAACTGTATAAGTTTAACAAAAAAGTATGTTTTGGGCCGATATATTTGTATTTTTTATATACTTTTATGTATTTTATATATATTTTTTATATATATTCAAAGTTTAATTTTATTACCTGCAGTGATGTCATTGCGGTAATGGTCCTCTGAGGAGAAGATTTTCTTTGAAAACTCATGAGTTAAGGACTTATTCTTTCACTTTATCTAGTGCTATATATATACAGGGTGGGCCAAAATAAGGGTCCTATCTTTAAATTTGAATAACTTGAATTTGAATAACTTCCACAAAATAAAAGTTAAACTCACCAAACTTTATGTGTGTGTAGACTGACCCTTCCGAGATTTTTTGAAATAAACAAAACAAATTTTAGCCGAAAAACACTTCTTAAAACTTACAAAAACTAAAGTATTGTTTTTTACACTGTTTTGAGTTTTTTAAGCAAAAAAAATGTTTTCTAAATGAGGGTACGTTCCTTAGGGCTAATACGGCTCATGCTTGCTTCGGAAGGGGTCCTTTACTTATTCTAACAAAAAAAAAAAAAAAAAATCAATAAATAAAAAAGTTATGAATTTTTAAAAATAGGACCCTTATTTTTGCCCACCCTATATATATATATATATATATATATATATAGTATATGATATATCGTGCATTTTATTCTCATATATATATATATAAATATATATATATATATATATAAATATATATATGAGAATAAAATGCACGATATATCATATACTATATATATATATATATATATATATATAAGTATTAATTTCAAATCACATTATTCCCGTTAGATCACCGAAGTTAAGCAACTTTGAGCTTGGTCAGTACTAGACGGGTGACCATTTGGGAATACCAGGCGTTGTATGTGGACACCAAAGTGTAGTATCTGTTCCGATGGATACTGCACGCCTGTCCTGTGCAGTTCTAGGAGGTCCACCCTCCCAGGCTTTGCCTCCCCTCTTTGGGGAGGAGTAAGTTTATTGCTTACTGTCTGAGGCGTCCCTACCGGGGAATGCCGACGGGGCTGTCCAGGCAATTTTTAAATGGCCAGAGTGCTCACCTTCTCGGGCGCTGGCTTTTCAAATCCCACTTTCCGAACTGGCCTTTTGGCTAAGATCAAAGTGTAGTATCTCTTCCGATGGATACTGCACCCCATAGACTGGTATAGCCTTGGCCTTCGGGGCTTGCTTTACGCCGGTCTATGAGTCTGCCCTGTGCAGTTCTAGGAGGTCCACCCTCCCAGGCTTCGCCTCCCCTCTTTGGGGAGGAGTAAGTTTATTGCTTACTGTCTGAGGCGTCCCTACCGGGGAATGCCGACGGGGCTGCCCAGGCAATTTTTAAATGGCCAGAGTGCTCACCTCTCGAGCGCTGGCTTTTCAAACCCCACTTTCTCGACCCGATCTTGGGTCACATCTTACTTGTGGGAGTAAGATAAAACTGGCCTTGTGCCTAACTCCTGGGGAGGAGTAAATAATACCTGGCTATGGGTAAATAGCGCTGCCAACTCGCAGTGCCTAGCGTTGTGACTCTGGCAAAAGCTCCTGAATGACTGTCACCAATAAGGTAGACAGAAACCAGGTAGGCGGTCCTCCTCCAGGAGTTATCAAAAACCCTGATGGTGATGATGTATATATATATATATATATATATATATATATATATATATATATATAACTTCTTTGTGATATAGCAGGAACAATCCCAGCAGAGTGCTCGATTAATTAAGAATTAAAGTTAAAAATTAAAAATTAAAAGCGTAATATTTATTTATTTTGGTACAGAAAAATGTATACAACATTCGTACCGTCGGTTTCAAGCACAGAAGGACTTAGCCATCCGGCTCTCTTCAGGTTCTGTTCAGGAGATGACAACAGATGCTGAAAAGAGCAGGATGGCTAAGGCCTTCTGTGCTTGAAACCGACGATACGAATGTTGTACTAATTTTTCTGTACCAAAATAAATAAATAAATATATATATATATATATATATATATATATATATATTATATGATCAAATATAAACCAAAAGTAAAACTTTTAGTAGATGGAACCTATAGTGAAGAGGTTTAGCTCAATATACGAGATAGAGCAATTGTAGAGATAGAAGAAAAAAGTGATAAATATGCGACGATTGTCCAAATTTATTTCAAATTTCAATTGTTCAATGCAAGGAGTATTCCTAAACTAGTGTTTATTTTTGCATTGAACAATTGAAATTTGAAATAAATTTGGACAATCGTCACTTGTTATCACACTTTTTTCTTCTCTCTCTCTCTCTCTCATATATATATATATATATATATATATATATATATATATATATATAATGTGTGTGTGTTTAGCCGGTCGCACATTTTTCTCTCTCTGTGTTCTATCATGTGTCCGTGTGTTCGAAGATGGAGTGTACGCTGTTGTTCTTCATCAGAGAATCTACACACACGCTGCCGCGTGTGTGTAGATTTCCTTTTAAGAAAGCAACCAAGGAAGCTGGTTTTCTTCCACGCTCGACAATTGTTTATCATTTGGTCCAAGTTGTTTCTTTTTTCTTTTTTCAATTTAAAATATGTTTTGCGTGTGTTCGTTTGTCCGTCTCAAAGAAAGCATGATTCTCGTCTTGCGAACGAGATCTTCACTAATAGGGAACCAATTCCTGTTTTTCTCTTGTACTGCTGCTGGCTTTACGGCATACGACATGATGCCAGCCGCTCCGAAATTGGTCTGGCTGATGCGGTTCGCCTGCGAGTGTGTTCTGATGTCTTTGGGATGCTTATATCTGTGTGTTCGACCTTTATATAGAAGAATATGGCTTGGAAAGTACGCATTTATGGCAATAAAGCTACACAGAGGCTTCCGCGTTTCATTCCAAAGCAACTTGTCTTTGCTTGACAGTGAACGCTAGAACGTTCTCAAGCCTATATCAAAGACCGATGTGTTCTTTTTAGTTTCTATATAAATATCCATCACGTCACACAACAGTTAGCGAGTAAAAAAAAAACTGCCGGAGAGAAACTACTTCAAGTTTTAAGGAGAAGCAAGAAAATGGAGCTTCTGCTGTTTCACGATTACATAAAAAATATTTAAAGAAATGTATAAACTTTGTTATGTACTTACGTGGTAGCTGAGAATACGGTTATACAGAAAAAAATACGGAAATCCATCCAGTATTTATTAAATTAAAAGAAACAAAGAAAACAACGATTTTGCGTATCGTTAGATTTTTTGTAAAAAGTTTAGGCAAGGGAGAGAACTCGTTTGTTATTAAAAAAAAAAAAGATTGAAAGTTACAAGATGGCGACTACCGATAAAACTCGTATTTTTATATATTTAATTTAATGAATACTGGATGAATTTGTGTAATTTTTTTGGTGTAGTATTCTTTGAAGCTACCACGTAAGTACATAACAAAGTTTATAGATTTGTGTTAGTTATTTTTGTTTGTAATATGTCACTGTGAAACAGCAGACGCACCAAGAAAACAAATAGTGAAGAACCCCCGCCGTCTGAAATGTATTCGGGAAAAAATCCATTACTCTATTTCCACGAGAATTCTTTTTTCATTCTTTTTTCCTTTCATCTTTCTATACTAATTGATACTTTTATCTTTTTGTTTTTTACTTTACTGTTCGAGACGTTTTCGTATTTATTTATTTTTTATTTCTATTTCATTTACATATTATTTATTTAAAAATTATCTCCCTTGCACAATGGTTAGATGTGACACAAGTTCGGAAAGTGGGATTGAAAAGCCAGCGCCCTAGAAGAAGAGCACTCTGGCCTACATAAAAATGCCTGAACAGCCCTGTCGGCGTTCCCCGGCAGGGGCGCCCCAGGCCACTAGATATAAACTAACCCCTTCTCAAAGGGTGAGAAGGCAAAGTCTGGGAGGGTGGATCTCCTAGAACTGTACAGAGCAATACATCAGAACAGGGGAATCAAGGCGCTGAAGGCCAAGACTGTACCGGTCTACAGGTTGTAGCATCCATCAGAACAGATACTACACTTTGGAAGATACGAGACAAGGTAAACAGATCAAATGACAATATTGAAGAATTCAATATTTTTAAATTAAATATTTATTTACCAACATAATGTGTCGAACCAGCATGGTATGGGTGGTGTCATATTCTTTAAATTTTCATGGTAAACCTCCTTTTCAAAAATATTTCAATTAAACATTTATTTACCAACGTAATGTGTCGAACCAGAATGGTATGGGTGGTGTCATATTCTTTAAATTTTCAAGGTAAACCTCCTTTTCAAAAATATTTCAATTAGATATTTATTTACCAACGTAATGTGTCGAACCAGCATGGTATGGGTGGTGTCATATTCTTTAAATTTTCATGGTAAACCTCCTTTTCAAAAATATTTCAATTAAACATTTATTTACCAACGTAATGTGTCGAACCAGAATGGTATGGGTTGTGTCATATTCTTTAAATTTTCTATGGTAAACCTCCTTTTCAAAAATATTTCAATTAAACATTTATTTACCAACGTAATGTGTCGAACCAGAATAGTATGGGTGGTGTCATATTCTTTAAATTTTCATGGTAAACCTCCTTTTCAAAAATATTTCAATTAAATATTTATTTACCAACGTAATGTGTCGAATCAGCATGGTATGTGTGGGGTCATATTTTTTAAATTTTCATGGTAAACCTCCTTTTCAAAAATATTTCAATTAAACATTTATTTACCAACGTAATGTGTCGAACTAGGATGGTATGGGTGGTGTCATATTCTTTAAATTTTCATGGTAAACCTCCTTTTCAAAAATATTTCAATTAAATATTTATTTACCAGAGTTAGGTGAACCTCCTAGGACTGCACAGAAC
This sequence comes from Sepiola atlantica, assembly GCA_963556195.1. Lineage (NCBI taxonomy): Eukaryota > Metazoa > Mollusca > Cephalopoda > Sepiida > Sepiolidae > Sepiola > Sepiola atlantica. The sequence goes on along the minus strand of OY744551.1, from coordinate 55,504,136 downwards.
AAATCCCTAAGACCGACGGAATCAAGGCTCGAAGACAAAGATGGTACCGGTCTACAGAGTGTATCATCCATCGGAACAGATACTACACTTTGAATTATTTATTTGCAGAAAATATAGAAGATTTTTATTCAAAACCAATTAGGCACAAGGCCATCAAAAGTGAGGGGAAAATGGGTGTCGTTTGTCATCCTTTGTCTAAAGCAATAAAAATGTCTATCCTACTCTTAACTAGAATCATCTCAGTCACCACAATACCACATTTACTCTAGAGGCCGTCTTATTTAGGCTATTATCAAATAAGTTTGCAATCTTAAAATTGTTCCATTGTTCTTTTAATAAATAAATAAATACGGTTCTATGTACACACATTCTTTGATCTCATCCAAAAAGCCGAGAAATATTTTATTTTTATTGATTGAGACGTTATTTCGTATGACTATACCTATTTTTTGTCAGTTTTTCGCGGAGGTTGTACACTCGTCTCCAATCAATACAGTTGTACCTACCTACGGTAGTTTGTGTTGTCTTGAATGCACTGTGTCTGTGAGTTCGTTCTATGTTTGAAGATTCTGACTTAGAAACAACACACGAACATATTTCATTATAATTGTACTTTTTTAACCGGGATCGCATGAATTTCAAAAAGAAAAAAATACCGCTGGATCAACCTACGTTACGATGTCAACGTGTACGAATATAAAAATTAGACGGTGTTACCTGCTACCGAACCCACCCCGTCATGATGTAAGCACATTCTTTAGAGGGTTCTCAGAAGAGATGGTTGCAGTAGTACTACTGATACTCGAGTTTTGAATTAGGTGAAAATCGGCGATCGCCAACGTTTTAGGCTCGTTTACCTTTATTTGTAAAAGTCTCAGGTCGAAAGAGTCTGGATCGATTATTTTTACCTGGGGAAAGAGTCTGTATCGATTATCTTTACCTGGGGAAAGAGTCTGGATCGATTATTTTTACATGTGTAAAGAGTCTGGATCGATTATCTTTACCTAGGGAACAAGTCTGGATCGATCATCTTTACCCGGGGAAAGAGTGTGGATCAATCATCTTTACCTGGGGAAAGAGTCTGGATCGATCATCTTTACCTGGGGAAAGAGTCTGGATCGATCATCTTTACCTGGGGAAAGAGTCTGGATCGATTATCTTTACCTGGGGAAAGAGTCTGGATCGATCATCTTTACCTGGGGAAAGAGTCTGGATCGATTATCTTTACCTGGGGAAAGAGTCTGGATCGATCATCTTTACCTGGGGAAAGAGTCTGGATCGATCATCTTTACCTGGGGAAAGAGTCTGGATCGATCATCTTTACCTGGGGAAAGAGTCTGGATCGATTATCTTTACCTGGGGTAAGAGTCTGGATCGATTATCTTTACCTGGGGTAAGAGTCTGGATCGATTATTTTTACCTGGGTAAAGAGTCTGGATCGATTATCTTTACCTGGGGAAAGAGTCTGGATCGATTATCTTTATCTGGGGAAAAAGTCTGGATCGATTATCTTTACCTGGGGAAAAAGTCTGGATCGATTATCTTTACCTGGGGAAAAAGTCTGGATCGATTATCTTTACCTGGGGTAAGAGTCTGGATCGATTATCTTTACCTGGGTAAAGAGTCTGGATCGATTATCTTTACCTGGGGAAAGAGTCTGGATCGATTATCTTTATCTGGGGAAAAAGTCTGGATCGATTATCTTTACCTGGGGAAAGAGTCTGGATCGATTATCTTTACCTGGGGAAAGAGTCTGGATCGATTATCTTTACCTGGGGAAAGAGTCTGGATCGATTATCTTTATCTGGGGAAAAAGTCTGGATCGATAATCTTTACCTGGGGAAAGAGTCTGGATCGATTATTTTTACCTGGATAAAGAGTCTGGATCGATTATCTTTACCTGGGGAAAGAGTCTGGATCGATTATCTTTACCTGGGGAAAGAGTCTGGATCGATTATCTTTACCTGGGGAAAGAGTCTGGATCGATCATCTTTACCTGGGGAAGTAGTCTGGATCGATTATCTTTACCTGGGGAAAGAGTCTGGATCGATTATCTTTACCTGGGGAAAGAGTCTGGATCGATTATCTTTACCTGGGGAAAGAGTCTGGATCGATTATCTTTACCTGGGGAAAGAGTCTGGATCGATCATCTTTACCTGGGGAAAGAGTCTGGATCGATCATCTTTACCTGGGGAAAGAGTCTGGATCGATCATCTTTACCTGGGGAAAGAGTCTGGATCGATCATCTTTACCTGGGTAAAGAGTCTGGATCGATTATCTTTACCTGGGGAAAGAGTCTGGATCGATTATCTTTATCTGGGGAAAAAGTCTGGATCGATTATCTTTACCTGGGGTAAGAGTCTGGATCGATTATTTTTACCTGGGTAAAGAGTCTGGATCGATTATCTTTACCTGGGGAAAGAGTCTGGATCGATTATCTTTACCTGGGGAAAGAGTCTGGATCGATTATCTTTATCTGGGGAAAAAGTCTGGATCGATAATCTTTACCTGGGGAAAGAGTCTGGATCGATTATTTTTACCTGGGTAAAGAGTCTGGATCGATTATCTTTATCTGGGGAAAAAGTCTGGATCGATTATCTTTACCTGGGGAAAGAGTCTGGATCGATTATCTTTACCTGGGGAAAGAGTCTGGATCGATTATCTTTATCTGGGGAAAAAGTCTGGATCGATTATCTTTACCTGGGGAAAGAGTCTGGATCGATTATTTTTACCTGGATAAAGAGTCTGGATCGATTATCTTTACCTGGGGAAAGAGTCTGGATCGATTATCTTTACCTGGGGAAAGAGTCTGGATCGATTATCTTTACCTGGGGAAAGAGTCTGGATCGATTATCTTTACCTGGGGAAAGAGTCTGGATCGATTATCTTTACCTGGGGAAAGAGTCTGGATCGATCATCTTTACCTGGGGAAAGAGTCTGGATCGATCATCTTTACCTGGGGAAGGAGTCTGGATCGATTATTTTTACCTGGGGAAAGAGTCTGGATCGATTATTTTTACCTGGGGAAAGAGTCTGGATCGATTATTTTTACCTGGGGAAAGAGTCTGGATCGATTATCTTTACCTGGGGAAAGAGCCTGGATCGATTATCTTTACCTGGGGAAAGAGTCTGGATCGATTATCTTTACCTGGGGAAAGAGTCTGGATCGATTATCTTTACCTGGGGACAGAGTCTGGATCGATCATCTTTACCTGGGGACAGAGTCTGGATCGATCATCTTTACCTGGGAAAAGAGTCTGGATCGATCATCTTTACCTGGGAAAAGAGTCTGGATCGATCATCTTTACCTGGGGACAGTCTGGATCGATCATCTTTACCTGGGGACAGAGTCTGGATCGATCATCTTTACCCGGGGAAAGAGTCTGGATCGATCATCTTTACCCGGGGAAAGAGTCTGGATCGATCATCTTTACCCGGGGAAAGAGTCTGGATCGATCAGCTTTCCATGGGAAAGAGTCTGGATCGATCAGCTTTCCATGGGGAAAGAGTCTGGATCGATCAGCTTTCCATGGGGAAAGAGTCTGGATCGATCAGCTTTCCATGGGGAAAGAGTCTGGATCGATCAGCTTTCCATGAGGAAAGAGTCTGGATCGATCAGCTTACCATGGGGAAAGAGTCTGGATCGATCAGCTTTCCATGGGGAAAGAGTCTGGATCGATCAGCTTTACCTGGGGAAAGAGTCTGGATCGATCAGCTTTCCATGGGGAAAGAATCTGGATCGATCAGCTTTCCATGGGGAAAGAGTCTGGATCGATCAGCTTTCCATGGGGAAAGAGTCTGGATCGATCAGCTTTACCTGGGGAAAGAATCTGGATCGATCATCTTTACCTGGAGACAGTCTGGATCGATCATCTTTACCTGGGGACAGAGTCTGGATCGATCAACTTCACCTGGGGAAAGAGTCTGGATCGATCATATTTACCTAGGGGAAAAAGTATTGGTAGATTACCTTTACCTAGGGGAAAAAAGTATTTTAGATTGTGGCTTTTTCTAAATTTCTCTCGTTTTTTCTCTCTCTCTCTCTCTCTGTCCTTCAACCTCTCTTTCTCTCACTCTCTTTCTCTGTATTTCTCTCTCTCTCTTTCCTCCTTAGGCTCGTTCTATCTCCCTTTGTCTCTATCTAATGTCTCCCTCTCTCTCTCGCAATTTTCCACTTTGTTTCTCTTTGTCTATTCAGTCGAATAATATTAAACGGAATTCCGAAACGAGATGGCTTCATCATTTAAATAAACAAAGAATCCTAATCGTTTACACAATTATTTTCTCTTTCAAGAATATTGGCCAATCGATGCTGCCCGACGGGACGAAGTCACAAAATACTAAGATTTTTCTCTTCATAATGAAGTCTAGAATATATATATATATATATATATATATATATATGAAAGTAAAATAATAAACAATTTTAATAATAAATCAAAACCTTTACAACTACAATGTGATATGATAATTTGCATATTAAAAATATATATATACTTTATTCTGACAACATAATAATAATTATATTAATAATATTAATAATAACAATAATAACAATAGCAATAGTAATTATAACAATAATAATAATAATAAAAATAACATTAATAACAACAATAATAATAATTATATTAATAATATTAATAATAACAATAGCAATAATAATAACAATAATATTAATAATAAAAATAACAACATTCATAATAATATTAATAACAAAAATAATAATAATATTAATAATAACAACAGTAATAATGATGATATTAATAATATTAACAATAATTATTATAATATTAATAATAATAACAACAGCAATAATAGTAATAATATTATTAATAATAATAAAAAAAACAATAATAATATTATTAATAATAATAGTATTAAAACACGATACTCAAAAATCATTACACGATATGGTAGTTAGCATATCAAATTATATAGGAATAAAAGACGCATTAAGAAAAAAACAGTCTATTTTTTTTCTTAATGCATCTTTTATTCCTATATAATTTGGAAGTAGGCAAATAGATAAGAGGAAGGAAACCTAACCACACAGATATATATATATATATATATATATATATATATATATATATATAATCAGTACCATTGGAGAGCCATGAATATTATAACTGTCCTGTTTTTAAATCTCCGAAACAGTTACATGGTAAACAGCTGATGATCCCCGTGTTAATATTAGACGCTTAAGGTCTCCTGTTTTTGTTTCACTCTCAGATAATTAACTCCCCCCCCCCTTTTTTTTTTTTTTTTTTTTAACTTATATTTTTTCATTTATTAATTTTCCAACGAATGTTAAGTCTGCAATATCTTGGATTTAGTTAGTTTGTCTGGGAATTTAAACTGCATTTTACATATTTTCAATTTTTTTTTCTTTTTTAATGACTCAGAGCTTCTTTAGACTATATATATATATATATATATATATATATATATGATTATTTTTATTTACACAGACATGTACAAAATCTGCGACGCTGGCATGTCGATGTTATCGATCAACAGCTATTATAAACTGAGATCTCATCAGGCAGAGTTAGAATCCGATCTTAACCTTAGATCATATTTGGAAAGAATGAAATGAAGAAAAAAGAAAAGAAATTTAAAATTTTAAAAATTTCGAAAGTCACGTGGCTGGGACCGTTAAGAATGAAAATCTCAAAATCAAAATCAAAATTTAAAAAAATAAAAATATTAACATAATATATAATAAATAATATACAATATATAAAATATAAATTATAATATATAAATTAAAATAAAATAAAATAAAATGAAAAGAAAATATATAATATATAAAAAATAATATATAATATATAAAATAAAATAAAATATGATAAAGCAAAATAAAGTGAAAAGAGAGAGATATAATAAAAGGGTAGAATAAAAAGATAGATAGATTCTTCCTGTTTATCATGTATATATTTAGGAAAACAATAGTTTCTAATATTACACACCCATACTCTCATGTACATATGTGTGTATATTTTAATGGTTTTAATCATTTTCACAAAGACATTAAAGTTGTTTACAGCTGTTTCAAGGCAGTGTTTATTTTAAGTCATAAAATAACCCAGAAAATTATTTCAAAACATCGTATATTCTTCAGAACAGAATTTTCGTATATATCCATGAAAAAAACTAACCAAGACGTCCAAATGAGTTCAATTTCAGCCAAAAACAAAGATACAAATCACAGGAGTAGATTCTTGGTTAAATAGCTCGGTAAAATGTTAAATTCATTTACATCAGTTCGTATGTAGTTCAACTAAGACAGAACGTTAATAAACACCACATTCCATCATTTCGGCCTTTTGGTCAATATCAAAGTGTAGTATCTGTTCCGATGGATACTACACCTCATAAACTGGTATCATCTTGACCTTTCGGGGCTTGATTTACGCCGGTCTATGGGTCTGCCCTGTGCAGTTCTAGGAGGTCCACCCTCCCAGGCTTTGCCTCCCCTCTCTGGGGAGGAGTAAGTTTATTGCTTACTGCCTGAGGCGCCCCTACCGGGGAATGCTGACGGGGCTGCCCAGGCAATTTTTAATGGCCAGAGTGTTCACCTCTCGGGCGCTGGGTTTTCAAACCCCACTTTCCCGACCCGACCTTGGGTCACATCTTACTTGTGGGAGCAAGATAAAACTGGCCTTGTGCCTAACCTTCTGACGTGGAGGTAAATAAAATTCGAAAAGAAAAAATATATTATTTGTTACAATTTGATAGCGAGATGGTCGTAAAAACCGAAATCCCGACTAACTTATCGATGTAAACCAACCCTTTAAGAAATTAAAGTTGAGCACTCATGAGGATGTTAAAAGTAGATTGTCAAAAAGCTCTAATGCTAAGCTCCGAATACGTTCGTCGAACACTCTCGACTAGTCTTCTTTCTGTGCCCGCTTCTAGGTACATATAGATCTTAATTTCCCTTAATTACGTGAGAGTTTCCGTTCGCCGAGTAGATATGGCGACTACTTGCTGACTCTGTGAACCGGGTTCGCGCCTCTCGCCTGTCTGAAATTGTTATTTTGTATTACTGATGAGAGCAATAAGCTTGAAACGCTAGCGTCAATAGGTATTAATAATTTAATATTTATTTATAAATATTATATATATATATATATATATATATATATAACTTAAAGGAAAGAGGCAAGATGTCTTTAAAACCCATGTGTTAGATGCAGATATTTTTTATAAAAATCATAGAAAAAAAATTATTTCACTTTTTTTCTAATTTCGCTCAGTTGCTTAAAAACATGAATCATCATCTTCCTCATCATCTTCCTCATCATCTTCCTCGTCCTTGTCCTCCTGCTCCTCCTCCTCTTCCTGCTGGAGGATGAGGAGATACCAGTCGAGGATTCGTTCTCAACAATTAGCCCGGCAGGAACTGGACCATTTCGGTGGCCTTTTATCTGTCGGGCTGAGGTATTCTGTCCTGAGTTGTCCTAGAAGATGCACCCTCCCAGGCCTTGCCTCCTCTCTTTGGGGTGGAGTAAGTTTATTGCCTACTGCTTGAGGCGCCTTGACCGGAAAATGCCGACGGAGCTGCCCAGACGACTTTTGCTAAGCCAGATTGCTCTTTCTTTAAAAAGTCTAGCTTGACTCTCCCCCACCTTCCGAGCTAGTGTCATATTCTTGCGGTAGGAAGGAATTAACTACCGTTGCATAACCCCAGTCTTCGGACTGGCTAACACCTGTCAAGGATTGGTTCTCGACAGTCGGTCCGGCAAAGACTGGGTCACTACGATGACCTTTTATCTGTCGGGCCGAGGGGTTACGTCCTTGGGGTGTCCTAAGAGATGCACCCTTCCAGGCCTTGCCTCCCCTCCTTGTCGGGGTGAAGTAAGTTTGCTTATTGCCTGAGGCGCCTGACCAGAGAATGCTGACGAGGCTGCCCAGGCTTTTTTTGCTAGGCTAGAGTGGTCTTTCTTTAAGGAGGCTAGCTCGACTCTCCGCAACCTTCCGACCTTGTGTCGTATTCCTGCGGATTAACTACCGTTACACAACCCCAGTCTTCGGACTGGGCAACACCTGTCAAGGATTGGTTCTCGACAGTCGGTCCGGCAGAGACTGGGTCACTACGGTGACCTTATATCTGTCGGGCCCTGGGTTGTGCTAGGAGATGCATCCTTCCAGGCCTTTCCTCCTCTTTTTGTGTGTGTGTGTGTGTGGGGGGGGGGGGGGCTGGAGTAAGTTTGCTTACTGCCTGAGGCGCCGTAGCCAGGGAATCCTGACGGGGCTGCCCAGGCTCTTTTCGCTAGGCCAGAGTGGTCTTTCTTTAGGGGAGTTGACTTGACTTTCCCCCCACCTTCCGACCTTGTGTCACGTAGTGCGGTTGGAAGGAATTAGATCGCTGTAAGTGTCTTAGTTGGTGGCTGTTGGAAAGTGAAATGCATTTGTAATAACAAAACAATTTATGAAAAGAATAAGCAGCACAAAAAAAAAAAAACAATATATTAATCACAGATAATAGAAAAATACACAAACATTAATTTTAACGAAGGCAACAACAAACAAAAAAGTAATTACAATGAATTAAAGAGGTTTAGACGTATCGTAGTCAAATCCCCTATTTTTTCGATTTTTGAAAATAAATCGTATGGACAAGCTCATTTAAATATAATTGTTTTTTCTTCTGAAACATTTTTAATTTTATTGTTTTAGTGATAGTTTAGCTGTTCAATTCAAAGTTAATAAAATTAAAAATATGTTAAACACGTACTTGACTTTGGGATTCATTCAAGGCCAACATTATTTTTTTTAATTTTTAATAAAATCAAAATATATAAATGTGTATGTGTGTGTGTTCGCAATAGAAATAACAGAAAATATAAATAAAAATGAAAAGTGTATTTAGATGTCAAATCTTCCGGGGAAGACAATGGAAGTGATCCCGAATCTCGAAGTCTCCGCCTAAAATAGTTATCGTGGCCGAATCTCCTTTTAAAACTTCAAATATATCCTATTTTCATAAAAATTAAATCATACGTATATTATTATCTGAGGAAGACAATAGAAGTGAGTGATCACGAATCTCGAGGAGTTATGAGAGGCGAAACCTCTTTTAAAACTTCAAATGTATATTTTCAAAAAATGTAAATCATATGTATAAAATTCTATTCCACGATAAATGCCAGTATACTGAAATCATATGCCCTTAATAGGGTTAAGACGAAAATTCATATACTCTAAATGTACAAAAGCAAGGAAATTCCCAAATGTTTACACTTTTATTTTCATTAAGGGTATACAGTATAAATCTCTATGCATGAGTGTGAAGTGCGCTGAAGAAAAATTCCTACCAGTAAAATACATAGCCCTGTTGTGCTCGCATACCCTTAATGACAATAAAAGTGTAAAAAAAAAAGGGAATTTCCTTGCTTTTGTACATTTAGTGTATATGAATTTTCATCTTAACCCTATTAAGAGCATATGATTTCAGTAAACTGGCATTTTTCATGGAATGTCACTACTTTTGTAAAGGCTATGCCTGGTCATTTTTAAGGTTTTTGGAATTTTCTGGAAAACTAAGGTATATGGCAAACTGAAATTAAAATGCCATCAACTAGACCCTAGAACCTCTATCTCTGCCAAAAATCAGCTGAATCCATCAAATAGTTGATGAGATACAGGGTGGCATGTACGTACGTACGTACACACGGATAACACAAAATCATGCCTGACCTTTCTGGATCTCTGGGTTGCCTTGACTAATAATGCTGAAATTCTACACATTTATAGAACCTAGCAAAAACAAAATTTGTTCAAAGTTTTAACTAATTTGGTTTATTGGTTTTTGAGTTATGCTTGATCAAAGAAATGAGGTTTTCAGCATAGGCCATTTTTGTAGTCTATTAAGGGATAGAGCGCTATCGCGCCTCCCTTGATTCTATTGGGAAGACAATGGAAGTGGTCTTGAATATGGAAGTGTCCGCCTTAAATAGCTATCGGGCCCAAATCCTTTTTTTTAAACTTCAAATATATCCTATTTTCATAAAATTAAAGTGATGTGTATAAAATTCTCTGGGGAAGACAATGGAAGTGGTCTTGAATCTTTACGTGACCCTAACTAACTGAACTATAGGAGCAGAACCCCCTTATATCCGACTTAAATAAAATTTAAATCATATGTATGAAGCACTAATTCCGAGAGTTTTCCAACATTTCAGCTTCTTCCGACTTTATTAGGGGGAGAAACGGAAAAAGGGGGTCAATAAAAACAAAGAAAGTAATATGGTATTATTAGTATAGTTAAAAGCTATGTAGTAATGACCTTGTTTTTTTTTTACCCCACCTAATAAACCGGTATTGTCGGGGCCTTTGGGTCTGGATTTACGCCGGTCTATCGGTTGTCTGTCAGGTGCAGTTCTAGGAGGCGCACCCTCCCAGGCTTCGCCTCCCCTCTTTGGGGAGGAGTAAGTTTATTGCTTACTGCCTGGGGCGCTCCTACCGGGGAAAGCCGACGGGGCTGCCCAGGCAATTTTTAAAAAACCAGAGTGCTCAAATTCTCGAGCGCTGGTTCTTTCCCACTTTCCCGACCTTGTGTCACATCTTACCTTGTGGGAGGATTATATATATATATATATATATATATATATATATATATATAGTTAAAAGCTACATAGAAGTGATCCTCATTCAATCCTGCGAAATGAGGGGCACCTGCTAGTCTTACTTATATTTTTTTCTTTTCTTTTCTTTTCCTCTCTTCCTCTTTTCTTCCGTTTTTTTCTCTTCTAATTGTATTGCCTCTTCTCTTTTCTTCTTAACAACATTCTTTTCTTCTTTCTTTTCTTCTTTCTTTTCTCTCTTTCTTTTCTTCTTTCTTTTCTCTCTTTCTTTTTTCTTTTTTCTTTCTTTTCTTTCTTTCTTTCTTTTCTTTCTTTGTTTCTTTTCTTTCTTTGTTTCTTTTCTTTTCTTCTTTCTTTTCTTCTTTCTTTTCTTCTTTCTTTTCTTTCTTTTTTCTTTCTTTTCTTTCTTTGTTTCTTTTCTTTCTTTTCTTTTCTTTCTTTTCTTTCTTTCTTTTCTCTCTTTCTTTTTTCTTTCTTTTCTTTCTTTTCTTTCTTTGTTTCTTTTCTTTGTTTCTTTTCTTTCTTTGTTTCTTTTCTTTGTTTCTTTACTTACTTTGTTTCTTTTCTTTCTTTTCTTTTCTTCTTTCTTTCTTTCTTTGGTACCGTTTGTTTTTTCTCTCTTCCTCATTTCGAAAAATTGTACCACCCTGCCCCCCCCTCTCTCTCTCTCTCTTGCCATTCCTTTCTCTCCCTCTCCTTCTAGTGTCATAAGCATAGTAAAAAAAGTGCAAAGTAATTTTCCTCAGTCAATCCCGAGCAACGTCGGGTCTTCTTGCTAATATATATATATATATATATATATATATATATATATATAATGTGTGTGTGTTTTGAAGGTTTACCAAAACATTTCGTTCACGAAATCATTCGTCACAACAAAAGACTTTTATCTTTTCAAAGGTTATTTATTTGTCAGATTTTTCACAGTTAAAGAGTTTTTTTCCTACACGTGTTTCTCTACTCAAGCAGGTTCTTGCTTGGCAGTTCATCAGGGGAATTATATACCTGGAATAAGAATTTCAACAACTGACAATACCCAGTGTGGTGTTGCCCTAATTGAGGCCATACATATATATATATATATATATATATATATATATATTAGGGAGCGAAACGGGAGGAGGGGAGCAGTAACAACAACGAAAATGATATGGTGTTATGAGCGTAGTAAAAAAAAAAGTATAAAGTAGTGATCCTCATTCAATCCCTAGCAACGTCGTGTCTCCCTGCTGGTAATTAATAAAACAAACGTCAGATGAAGGCGCACACACATACAGCCACACGGGAAGTTGTCACACAATTGTATTTAATATAAAGATTAAATAAACAAAACGTGTTTTGTTTTTGTTAATCAATACGAAGCTCAAACGCAAAACAACTGTATAAAACTTCAAATATATTTTGATGAGATTTATATCATATGTATAAAATAATCCGAGGAAGACAATGGAAGTGGTCCCAAATATCTACGTTACCCCCTAAATGTCTAATAAACACGTACCCCTATCTCTAAGGGATTTATTAAGGGCAGAAACCCCCATTTAAAACTTCAAGTACGTATATCGGATTTTTATCAAATTTAAACAATATGTATGAAGCACTAATTTAGAGACTGTACCAAAAGTTATTTCTCTGACTATATTATAGTGCAGAAAAATGCAGCAGTCAAACCGGACATAGTCATATTAAATAAGGCAGAAAGAGAGGCAACACTGATTGAGGTGACAGTGGCTTAAACAGAGCAGAGAGGGAGAAGGTGACAAAATACCAAGGCCTAATGTATGATATGAAGAGAAACTGGAACCTACAAAACATCAACATGAAAAATGCCAGTATACTGAAATCATATGCTCTTAATAGAGTTAAGATGAAAATTCATATACACTAAATGTACAAAAGCAAGGAAATTCCCAAATTTTTACACTTTTATTGTCATTAAGGGTATGCGAGCACAACAGGGCTATGTATTTTACTGGTAGTAATGTTTCTTCAGCGCACCTCACACACTTCATCCACTCATGCATAGAGATTTATACTGTAGTGATGTGATAATGAAATGGTTTGGTTGATATGTAGTCATGGAATGTACCATAGGTTTCAATGGTTTCACGAACGTTTTCGATTGTTCGTCGAATCATCGTCAGGTGTTAAAAGCAAATGAACAAAAAAGCTGGAGAAAGAAGAGAATTTTAAAAAGACGGCAGAAAAACGCGCATAAAACGTTTTCTGCATAGTTCCAGGAAGTCGTTGACGATTTAAATTCAGCAACGCTGGATGACATCACAGAACAAAATCGCATTTTAAAATGCTACCACTGGTTTCATATGTGATGTTGTTAATTTTTGGTTGTTGTGTTTTTATGTAGATAGCTTCGAGTATTTTTAGGTATGGTTTGGTAGTTTTGTTTTAAGGCATATCAACCCTTTTTGGGTTATTTAATGCCGAATCTGGTCTTGTTTTCTTCTCTTTTTTGTTTCTTTCCCCTTTTAATATCTGTTTCTATTTAACCCATAGTTGGGACCCTAACAGGTACTACCACTCCGGGTCAGGGTGGACCTGGGAGCAATGGTAATTAAGAGGAGGCTCCACATTCCCCAAAGTCCGTAAGCCGGATCTCACCATCGGATGTAGTTTAAGGTCATATCCAGGACCGGGAGTAGGGTAGGAAAAATAAAAATAAAAAAGGGGAGGGAGAAAGGGAGAGGGGCTGTTGTTTTTGTTTTTGGTTTTTTAGAACATAATTAAGTTTTACAAACAAAAAAAAACAAAACAAAAAAAACGTCAATGTAGGTGAATTTCGTCTCAGGGAGCCACAGGGCAGCCTGATCTGGTATCACCAGGAGTATTTTTAATTTAAAAAAAAATTGGTTTCGGAATGTATAATTTTTAGTGTTATTAACTAGAATTTATCTTAAATCAAAAGGAGGGCAGTTATGTTTTTGTAGATGTTGGTGAATTAAGCTAGAGTTTACACGATGCATCGTGAGGCGGCTTGGTAGGGTAGTGCTTGTAAAACCAATGTAGCTATTAGCTTTATTATTATTATGGGAGTTACATTCTTCCAAAGGGAATTTAAATTTATAAACAACATTGGTTCTTTCTAGTGGTTTTTGAGTTGGGGAAATGGTTGTTTTTTACTACAAGATTTTGGGTTTTAAATTTTTTATAGTAAAGAAAAGGTATAATTAAACAGACGAATTCTGTCATTTTTAACAATGTTTGCATAAATGAGAAAATGCTGCCTAAATGCTCACAACTTCAGAGATGCATAATGATTCCCATTCTAAACCAAAACCGGGTATCTTTTAGAATGGTCAGTACAGTCGCGGACGGGGTCCAAAAAACTAACGAGAACGGGGTTATAAAAATAAATATGCAACAAGTGATTTTAACCTACGTCGAGAAGAGATATTTGTCTACTTACCTATGATATTTGTTTGTATTTTTACGTACTATAAATGGGTTTTTATTAGATGTAAAAAATATTTCTTCATTTTTTACTCGTTTTTTTTTTTAGACAAAATGGCGTCTTGTGCTTACTTCCTTACGAGCAAGCGCCATTTTGTTTTTTTGCAATGTTCGTGTGACAAAACTATTGATTTCTAATAAATAGCAGTTGGAACGGTTTAAAAATACAAACAAATATCACAGGTCAGTTTTAAATTAACTTTTATCGACGACAGTTACTTTTATTTGTTGTATATTTGTTTAGTTTTTAGCGTTTTCAGCGTACGGATTATAATAAAAGATACCCCCAAAACTCCGTACTGTCGGAGTTTTTGTGGCTGTTTTTGAATATTCCAGGTGTGACAACTAAATATTTCATGTTTGTTTACCATGTGATATCTTGTGACATGAGTTCGTCAAAAATGTGACATCTGCGACACGTATGTGTGACCTGTGTGTGTACCAAACGTTACTGATTTTGTACATAACTTTATTGTAACAAAAATGTGTGCACGAGTAAAGTAACTTCATCTAATTTACGTGATGTGTTGATGTCAAAATTCTGAACACTCTTCTTTAAGGTGATTTTTAAATGCTTAATATAGGTAGACCACTCCACCCAGGTTGTTTTATTTTCAATATACGTCAAATATCTCATGAATCTTGGTGCCTTTTAGGACTATAGGGAATATTAGCATGCATTACTTTTATTTGGCTGAATTTTGATGGCCAATTGGCTACCCTGTGTACATTTCCCTCTCCAGGGTAGAAAAGGTTATCGGATGGCGAAGAAAGAAATCACCAGAAAACAACGGAAGTACTTTTTCAACCTGGCGCTTAACAGAGCAACGAAAATGCTATTTGAGCATGAACTTCGACAGACAAAAGTGCTATTTAAATCTGAGGCTTGACAGAGCAACGAAAATGCTATTTCAAACTTAAGTTGGAAAGAGCAACGAAAATGCTATTTGAGCATGAACTTTGACAGACAAAAGTGCTATTTCAATCTGAGGCTTGACAGAACAACGAAAATGCTATTTCAAACTTAGGTTGGACAGAGCAACGAAAATGCTATTTCAGCATGAACTTTTACAGACAAAAGTGCTATTTCAATCTGAGGCTTGACAGAACAACGAAAATGCTATTTCAAACTTAAGTTGGAAAGAGCAACGAAAATGCTATTTGAGCATGAACTTTGACAGACAAAAGTGCTATTTCAATCTGAGGCTTGACAGAACAACGAAAATGCTATTTCAAACTTAGGTTGGACAGAGCAACGAAAATGCTATTTCAGCATGAACTTTTACAGACAAAAGTGCTATTTCAATCTGAGGCTTGACAGAACAACGAAAATGCTATTTCAAACTTAGGTTGGACAGAGCAACGAAAATGCTATTTGAGCATAGAACTTTGACAGACAAAAGTGCTATTTCAATCTGAGGCTTGACAGAACAACGAAAATGCTATTTCAAACTTAGGTTGGACAGAGCAACGAAAATGCTATTTGAGCATAGACTTTGACAGCCCAAAAGTCCTTCTTTAAACTGATTTTTGACAGACCAACAAAACGGAGAAAGCCATTCCTGGATATGAGGAAACCTTTCAAAAATGCAATATTGTTAAATTATAAAAGAAACTGAAACTCCGTTCACGTCACATTTCGTTTCACGCTGTCGCCCATTCGACTGCACGAATTTCAAATCCCGTAGAATGAAAAAAAAATCATACCCCGACCCTCTCTAATCTCTAAAAAAGGAAGCAAATCATAAATTTGTTTCAATTGATAGCCAGATTAAATCTTGAACGTGTTGAAAAGAGACCAACGCTATTCAGACTGGTTTTCGTGGAATGAAAAGGAATCGTTGAATATAACAAGGAGTTAAAGAAAGAGTCAATCGTATATTAAATAATAATAAGAACAAGCCGCGCATGCGTGGTCTCCCTCTGTATGTGACTCAATGTGGCGAGTGTAAAATTCAATAAATTTGGGGCATTTTTGACACCTCCTTTGACCCGCTGGGGGCACGAACCAGAATTTTTCTGAAGTCAAGGATGCTAATTTTATATCCAGAACAATTGCCTCTACATTTTGGCCACGTTTAAAAAAAAGTGAATGGATGGATCAAACGTTATGGGAGAAAAGGGTCATTTTTGCAATTTTTGGGTCAGCGATACTTATTTTCTATTAAGAACAATTGCCTCCACATTTTGGCCAAGTTTCAGAGAAATTGAATGGATGGATAGAAAAGTTATGGGGCAAAATATGTCATTTTTTGCTATTTTGGGGCCTTTTGACCCTCTGGGGGCTAACCAGATTGTTTTTCAAAAATCGGAGAATGTCACTTTCTAACCTGACCAAAGTTACAACTTCATGCAAAATTTCAGAGAAATTCAATGGATGGTTGCGGAGAAAACTCTGGACGGACGGACGGACGGAAATGCCTCAAAACATAGGTCCCCCGATTTTATAAATCGGGGGATCTATAACACAATAAACTTATAATATAACGAGCAAGTTCTCTGTCTGTTTGTCCGTCTGTCTGTCTGTCCGTCAGTCACATTTCTTTTAAGAAACATCTTAACTTCTTTCAGAAATGGGAAATATTGCAGTAATAGTAAATAATAAATGTTCAACCAATAAAGCTGAAGCCATGACTGGAAATCGAAACCGAAACCTTAAGATATTCCGCCTGATGTTCTACGAACTGAGCTATGGAGATGTTCTTATAAATAAGTCTTAAAAAATTACCGTAACAAAATAATTATAGCTTTGCCTGGACATCATAGATTTATGATTTGCGTCATGTTTCAAAAGATGAATTCAAACATAAGTGATCATAAAAATAAATAAATAACTAAATAAATAAATGGTTACACATAATCAATACCGTTGGAAATTGTTTTAATAATCGAAACAATTGATTTTGCTTTAACTACGTATTGGCGTTAAAATGTATTTAACATATTATATATACTAGAATGTAGGCCCGTATATATATATATATATATATATATATATATATATATATATATATATATATATGAGAGAGTTTAATGAATTAGAACATTAAAATTGTTCCAAGAATTACAACATCAAGTCTAGTATGGCGTACGGTCGTTTCCAAAACATTCTGGAAATACTTTATTTTATTTTTTAAACATTAACAAAGCTACTCCAAAACGTCTCTTCATCAGCGCCTTTAGCACCACATCTTACAGAAATTCAAGGAAGAAATAACAAGCTCGTCGTAGAGGAACATCTATTGATAGGAGGAACCACAGAGACAAATATTAGAAAAAGGAATAAGTAACAAATATAAAATAAAAGTAGAAAGATAAAATGATAATAATAATAATAAAACATTATAAAAATTATAAAATAAAATGAGAATAAAAATAAGAACAAAAATAAAATAAAATATAATATGAAATATAAAAAAATAATAAAATATATAAAGGGAACAATAAAATAAAAGAGTAAAAAATAAAAATAAAATAAAAAATGAAGTAAAATATAAAAGTAAGTATAACAAAAAATATAAAAGAATTAAAAAAATTATATAAATAAAATTTAATAAAATTATAAATAAGTAAATCAAAAAATAAAGAATAAAATAGTAAACTAATAATATAGAAGAGAATGGTAGTTTGCTTGAAGCATTGCTGGGTATAGTAGTAGTAAGTTTTTGAAAGGCTGTGGGCAATGCAAATTCCGGGTAAGATGCAAGTTATAAGGAACAAAAACAATAAATCGAATACGAAATATGACTTACTATTTATTTTTTCTTAAAATTTTACATAACAGCAAGAGTGTTTTTAGCTGTTTGTGTGATGTCCGGGTGATTAAAAATCACTATTTAATATTTCGGGAAAAGAGACTTCCCTTTGTCAAAAATAATTAAACCAGAAGAAAAATTTCTCCGACTGTACAGAGAAACTTACAAAACAAAATGCAATTTCTCTGTACAGTCGGAAAAAAAAATTCTTCTGGTTTAATTATTTTTAACAAAGGGAAGTCTCTTTCCCGAAATATTAAATAATTATTTTTAATCACCCGGACATCACACAAACAGCTAATAACACTCTTGCTGTTATGTAAGATTTTAAGAAAAAATAAATAGTAAGTCATATTTCGTATTCGATTTATTGTTTTTGTTCTTTATAACTTGCATCTTACCCGGAATTTGCATTGCCCACAGCCTTTAAAAAACTTACTACTAATAATATATATATATACAGGGTGGGCAAAAATAAGGGTCCTATTTTTAAAAATTCATAACTTTTTTATTTATTGATTTTTTTTTTTTTTCTTTTTTTTTTTTCTTTTTTTTTTTAGAATAAGTAAAGGACCCCTTCCGAAGCAAGCATGAGCCGTATTAGCCCTAAGGAACGTACCCTCATTTAGAAAACATTATTTTTGCTTAAAAAAACTCAAAACAGTGTAAAAAACAATACTTTAGTTTTTGTAAGTTTTAAGAAGTGTTTTTCGGCTAAAATTTGTTTTGTTTATTTCAAAAAATCTCGGAAGGGTCAGTCTACACACACATAAATTTTGGTGAGTTTAAGTTTTAATTTGTGGAAGTTATTCAAATTCCAGTTATTCAAATTTAAAGATAGGACCCTTATTTTGGCCCACCCTGTATATATATATATATATATATATATATATATATATAACACCTGCACATGTCTAACTCTATTTAGGGATGAGAGAGACATGTGGGATTGAAAAAGTAGATAGATAAAACTATCATCAAAATTACAAAATTACTGACATGATGAGATTTTGCGATTTCGTCTTATTTCATGAAAGACTTCATCGCATATTAATTAAGATTATTAATCGTTAATCTAAAACGCTGGCTTTAATCTAACACTAAAATTACTTGTTAGCGCTAAATAGTGTTTTTTTTTTTAAATAAATAAATAAAACGGAGGTCACGTTTGAGTCGAGGACGACAATTCTATTTATAACGTCGTATTCGATTTTGCAACACTTCATTTTGAACTCAACAATACCAGTTATTTCTCGATTGCTATTTAGTTTTGACGATCCCATTTGTTAAAATAGAGCGTGCAAGGTGATAACGTGCGTACAAACTTAATGGAGACGCGTATTATTATACTATGTGTTTACAAAAAATGACATAGGCAAGGGAGATAAAAGGGGAGTGCAAAGCGGAAGAAGGATAAAATAAACAGAAATACGAAAGAGGAGTTCATGTTATTTGTTAATGTACGAGTTGACATGAGCGAATATAAAAGAAAGAAAAAAAGAGAATTTTTTTTTTTTAACTTAGTTCACCCCAAACAATGCAAGCTGCCGCTGTAGACGTAAGGGGCTACTGAGAATTAGGGTGAAAGTTCAGGGGGTCATCATGAATTGGGAGCTGTGCAGCGAGATGCCTGTTCACATTAGTTTTAAATTTCTGCAGTTCGGTACAGTCGGCGAAACAGGGAGCAGGGAGAGAGTTCCAAAAAGCCGACGGCTCGAAGTAAGAAGTTATTTGTGTAGAAGGCTCTCTGGCATCTGGGACCTCCACAGTGAATGAATTGGATTTAGCTGGTTGCCGGATTGGTCGAGTGTATTTACTTAGATGGGGGCACTAGAGCAGCAAGTTCATTGGAGCACAATCCATTGAAGTACTTGTAAAACAAGCACAAGGATGCAACATTGAGACGATGGAACAGGGGCTGGAGCGTGGTTGATAGGGATACCTATCAGATTAGCGACTCTTGTTTGGGAGAGACAAGTGGATAGTGCACCAGCCCAGGTGTGTTATAAGTATTCTGTTTCTTCTTGTTTTTATAAAGATGGTCCGTGCATTAATTTTGTTAATCCTTACTGCTAGCTTCCAACAAGGGACAGATAAGGGTATATACCATAGTTCTCAAATATTTTCCCCGTGATTAAACTACGGACAACCACACAGTATATGTTTTACTTACTGTTGTTACTAACATCAATGCAGATAATTAAGTCTAGCAGTAAGGGTGTTGTGTTCGATTGCGAGCTCCAGAACGGTGGCCTCTTACCTGACCTGCGCAAAGTTATTTAGTGAATAATCTTGACATGACAAAACCCCATTCATAGAATGGAGCGCGGACAGAAAAAGAAAAGAAAAAAGGTGTTTCCGAAAAAAGAAAAGAAAAAAATGGAATGTCATTGCATGTGGGCGTAATAGAAACTTACCTTCAAAGGTAGACCGCATTAAAAGAAATATGTTTTTCAGAAAAAAAAAACATTGGTGTGTGAGTGTGTATATATATATATATATATATATATATATATATATATATATATATAATATTCATAGATAAATATTAATTATTTATTATCTACAGACATCGATGTTTCATGCTAACGGAATCTTCAGTGCGGGTATTTTTACAATGAGCAGCGAAAGTGATCTACAACAACAAACTATTAGAACTGCTTATATATATATATATATATATATATATATATATATATATATATATATATATATATATATTTGTCGCTCCTTAATAATTAGTAGAGCACTTTAGTGGTAGTGCAAATACAGCGTGACGTCATTTGCTTTATAATGCATCATTCCTTAATATAAGTAGAATGCCTGTGTCGCCATCGCCGCTTATAAATGTATTTAAACTACCACAGTTTATCAGCTGTTCAAATATTGGCCGCGAGGTTTAAGACGTTGGATTGAAGTTGAAAAATACATATAATCCAGGGTTTCGAACCGAGTGACCGGTAGTGAATAGTCATACTTCTACGCTGAAGAGTCTTGATTGAAAAGAGAGGAAACGTATACGTCCGTAGATAATAAACAACAACAAATATTTTTCATATATATATATATATATATATATATATATATATGTATATATATATATACCTTCTTTGTAATATAGCAGGAAAAATTTCAGCAGAGTGCTCAATTAATTGAGAATTAAAAAGTTAAACATTAAAAATTAAGAGCGTAATATTTATTTCTTTTGGTACAGAAAAATTAGTACAATATTCGTACCGTCGGTTTCAAGCACAGAAGGACTTAGCCATCCAGCTCCCTTCAGCTTATATATAGTTAGCTTTGTGTGTAGGTTTATGTTTATTTTGTTTAGTATTCATTCGTAAACTAATTAACCGATCATTATGAATGTTGGAACACAGCTGGTATGCGTAATGGTGGATAATGTGGGCTAATTTTGGTTTAATTTAGTTCAATTTAAAGAGGAGGTTGAATGCTTTCGTGAAAATTCAGATTTTTGTGAAGTTATAGTAATTTTTCTCCAGATTTTAGTTTTTTTAGGGGGTTTAAAGTGTTTTAGGGGCCATAATATGGGCATATCGCAATGAGAAAATTCAGATTTGCTTGAATTTGAAGCAAAATTCTCTGAATTTAATTTTTTTTCAGGACCCTTAACTTAAACCTTAAATTTTAGTCATTTGCCAGAATGTAATGAATTTTGATCAAAATTAGAATAAAGATTCTAGGTATAAGATTTACTGGCATTATATATTGATTCTTAGCTGTTTAATGGGTAATACAGGGTGGGCCAAAATAAGGGTCCTATCTTTAAATTTGAATAACTTCCACAAAATAAAAGTTAAACTCACCAAACTTTATGTGTGTGTAGACTGACCCTTCCGAGATTTTTTGAAATAAACAAAACAAATTTTAGCCGAAAAACACTTCTTAAAACTTACAAAAACTAAAGTATTGTTTTTTACACTGTTTTGAGTTTTTTAAGCAAAAATAATGTTTTCTAAATGAGGGTACGTTCCTTAGGGCTAATACGGCTCATGCTTGCTTCGGAAGGGGTCCTTTACTTATTCTAAAAAAAAAAATATTTTAAAAATCAATAAATAAAAAAGTTATGAATTTAAAAAAATAGGACCCTTATTTTTGCCCACCCTGTATATTGGTGCAATATCTTCTGCTCGTGAAATTAACTTTACCTATATAACAATTATCTAATAGATAAATGATTGTGACATTTACCCCAATGTATTTGACCGGTATTGCTCCCTGAACAACAGCTACATACAAAAATACGCTTTGTATACTATTTAATCCAATTACTGATCTGGTGATACCCTGTGGCTCCCTGAGACGAAATTCACCTACATTGACGTTTTTTTTTTTTTTCGTAAAACTTAATTATGTTCTACAAAACCAAAAACAAAAACAACAGCCCCTCTCCCTTTCTCCCTCCCCTTTTTTATTTTATTTTTAGAACTTGAAGCATAAATCTTTTACTATAATAACCAGATTCGGCATTAAGTAGCCCAAAAGGGGTTGATATGCCGTAAAACAAAACTACCAAACCAAAAACGATGATTAAACATTTGAAGATATAAAGAACTTGAAGCATAAAAACTTTTACTATAATGACCAGATTCGGCATTAAATAACCCAAAAAGGATTGATATGCCGTAAAACAAAACTACCAAACCAAAAACGATGATTAAACATTTGAAGATATAAAGAACTTGAAGCATAAAAACTTTTACTATAATGACCAGATTCGGCATTAAATAACCCAAAAAGGGTTGATATGCCGTAAAACAAAACTACCAAACCAAAAACGATGATTAAACATTTGAAGATATAAAGAACTTGAAGCATAAAAACTTTTACTATAATGACCAGATTCGGCATTAAATAACCCAAAAAGGGTTGATATGCCGTAAAACAAAACTACCAAACCAAAAACGATGATTAAACATTTGAAGATATAAAGGACTTGAAGCATAAAAACTTTTACTATAATGACCAGATTCGGCATTAAATAACCCAAAAAGGGTTGATATGCCGTAAAATAAAACTACCAAACTACCAAACCAATTACTGATACTTTTATGCAGAAAAAATATAGTTTCATGTTAATTTGGCGATTTTCATATTTTATCCGCTCAGCTGTTTTCTCTTTGATTTCTAATTTCAGTTAAAAACACAAATATATTCTTTTTCTCTGAAAGAAATATGGTATGAATTACATTTTTGATTATCATCTAAATTATACACCTACTGGCAACTGAGCGGCCAATAATACAAAATATATGAAAATCTCATTTTCTCTTAACAAAATATAAGACAATAAAAAAATGAGGATTCTTACAATAGACAAAGCAAAAAGGACACTACATTATTCTATTTACAACTAAATATTAGCATTTTTCAGTTTTGTTGATAAAAAATGAGTGATTCGGTTTCCAGTATATTTACATAAAAATACAGGGTGGGCAAAAATAAGGGTCCTATTTTTAAAAATTCATAACTTTTTTATTTATTGATTTTTAAAATATTTTTTTTTTTAGAATAAGTAAAGGACCCCTTCCGAAGCAAGCATGAGCCGTATTAGCCCTAAGGAACGTACCCTCATTTAGAAAACATTATTTTTGCTTAAAAAACTCAAAACAGTGTAAAAAACAATACTTTAGTTTTTGTAAGTTTTAAGAAGTGTTTTTCGGCTAAAATTTGTTTTGTTTATTTCAAAAAATCTCGGAAGGGTCAGTCTACACACACATAAAGTTTGGTGAGTTTAACTTTTATTTTGAGGAAGTTATTCAAATTCAAGTTATTCAAATTTAAAGATAGGACCCTTATTTTGGCCCACATATATATATATATATATTTATGCAAACATTGTATAGAAATACAGAATTCGTTTGTTTAATTATACCATTTTTATTTTTTTAAATTTCATGGTCATTTTTTGTATTAAAATCAAAATAATTAATACATCTCCTATAAGTATCACCCACGTTTTTGATTAGTTAGATAAACCGCAGCGAAGTCCATCAATAACAAATACAAATTCGTTGGTCAGAATCAAAGTTTAGGTCAAACGTTAAAAATCTCGCACGATGTTGTTGTAATACATCTCTCCCTTTCTCTATCTCATATATATATATATATATATATAAATTTTTATTAATACGTATAAAATTAATAAAAATATATATATATTAACGAGAAATACGTCCTATAAAGTTAAGGGCGACTACTAATGCAATTTTCTGCATCTTAATCACTTAGGAAGTGAGACAATCGAAATAATAGTAAGCAACAAAAAACAACGAACGCTGCAATCACCAATAAAAATAATTACATAAAAATACATTATATATATATATATATATATATAATATATATATATATATATATATATATATATATATATATATATATATGAAAGAAAAAAAAGCCAAAACTATATTATTTATGTATTCATCAACGTTTCGTCTTTATTGTAGATTTCCTCAAGATGAAGAAAAATGCATAAAAAATCAAAGTTATTGATTTTGATTTGCCCAAAATTGTCCGAGTTTCGGCATGGGTATATATATACACATATATATATATATATATATATATATATATATATATATATATATATATATATATATATATATATAATCAATAGATGTGTAGACATTTTTTTAATCATTGTATCGTAATATTTATATTTTTTTAGTAAACCATAACAATGTTTATTTATTCTAATCTAGACGGTCGAAAACTAAAATGTTCTTTGTCCAAGCGAAGTGTTTTATATTTTTTTTCCTTTTCATCGTCCGATATATATATATATATATATATATATACACACACACACATATATATACACATATTCATATACATACATACATATGTATGTATGTATATGATTATGCGTATATGTATGTATAATAGTATGTATGTATGCATAAAAATATATATATGTATGTGTATGTATATGAATATGTGTATGTATATGAATATGTGTATATATGTATGAATATGTGTATATATGTATGCATATGTGTATATATGTATGCATATGTGTATATATGTATGTATATATATATTTGTATATATGTATGTATATGAATATATATATGTGTATATATGTATGTATAAAAATATGTGTGTATGTGTGTGTATATATGTATGTATACGAATATGTATATATATATATGTGTGTAAATATGTGTATATATGTATATATATATGAATATGTATATGTATGTATATATGTATGTATATATGTATGTATATATGTATGTATATATGTATGTATGTATATATGTATGTATATATGTATGTATATATGTATGTATATATGTATGTATATATGTATGTATATATGTATGTATATATGTATGTATATATATATATGTATATATATATATGTATATATATATATATGTAAATGTATATATGTAAATGTATATATGTAAATGTATATATGTAAATATGTATATGTAAATATGTATATATATATATGTATATATATGTATATGTATATATATGTATATGTATATGTATATATATGTATATATATATATATATGTATATGTATATATATATGTAAATATGTATATATATATGTATATATATATATGTAAATATGTATATATATATATGTAAATATGTATATATATATGTAAATATGTATATATATATATGTAAATATGTATATATGTATATATATATATGTAAATATGTATATATATATGTATATATATATATGTAAATATGTATATATATATGTATATATATATATATATGTATATATATATATGTAAAGATGTATATATATATGTAAAGATGTATATATATATGTAAAGATGTATATATATATATATATGTAAATGTATATGTATATATATATGTGAATATGTATATATATATATATATGTAAATGTATATATATATGTGAATATGTATGTATATATATATGTGAATATGTATATATATATATGTAAATGTGTGTATATATTTATGAATATGTATTTATATGAATATGTATGTATATGTATATGAATATGTGTATATATGTATGTATATGTATATGAATATGTGTATATATGTATGCATATGAATATGTGTATGTATGTATGCATATGAATATGTGTATGTATGTATATCAAATTGAAATCAAGGTTCACACCTTATCTGCCCTGGATTGACCTTTGCTACGGTTTATCAAATAAACCCCAACCCATACTTTACGATCCACCTGTGAGTTGTCCTCCGATTTTACCTTCAAATTTAGAGACGACGAACGGGACGTACTATTCTGGATTGCCCACCTGCATTCCTTTTGAAGTCTTCAGTCGTCACCCCTTCCACCAAAAGGTGTGTACATGGGGAGGGGGGCATGCATTGACATGATACCTGTGTCAATAAGTGCTTAGGATACCTGAAAAGGCCTTGAGGCCCTTAGTGTTGCTAGGGTTAAAATAAATAAAAAAAAGTAATTAAAAATACCTTTGAGTATTGTCGACACGGTTGGTGATTGTCTAGGTTAGGGTTAGGCTTCGGAGGGGTTGGGAGGTTGGCCAATTATTCGTCAACAATTGCTATCTTTGTGGAAAATATATGTACACACACACGTATTATATACAGTATGTATTATGATTTAGTTTTTAAAAAATGTGCTCAATTTTTTTTCATGGAAATCGCTCCAGACAAGTCATGATGCCACTTATTGTAAAGCGCTCCCGCCTAATAAAACCAGTATTGTCTGGGCCTTTGGGTCTGGATTTACGTCGGTCTATTGGGGGTTGCCGGTCCTGTCCAGTTCTAGGAGGTGCACCCTCTTTGGGGAGGAGTAAGTTTATTGCTTACTGTCTGAGGCGCCCCTACCGGGGAATACCGACGGGGCTGCCGAGGCAATTTTTAAATGGCCAGAGTGCTCACCTCTCGAGCGCTGGCTTATCTAATCGCACTTTCCCGACCTTGTGTCACATCTTACCTTGTGGGAGGTAGATAAATAAATCGCAAAGACAGAGGATGCCTTAGTCTTGAAAAAAAAACAATAATGTAAGTAGGAGGAAAACCGTCAGCAGGAAGAGAATTTACTGGAAAAGGAAGCTGTATTACAATGAGGTATCAACACAGCGAATTGATAGCGACCACTAGACCAACGAGTCAAACGAGCTGGAACAAAAGAAGCGGTGAATAGATCACATAATTCTGAAGAACACATGCAACACTAGTATTTAGAAAAAAGACTGAGGAAAGAGGATTATCGCACAGACCAATGTTATAAGTAGGAGGAAAACAGTCAGCAGGAAGAGAGTTCCACAAGTCTGCGGTTCTTTGAAAAGAAGATACTGGAATAGGAAGCTGTATTACAATGATGCATCAAAACAGCGAATTGATGGAGACCACTAGACCAACGAGTCAAAGGAGCTGGAACAAAAGAAGCGGTGAATAGATCACATAATTCTGAAGAAACCATGGCATATTACGACTTTTAGAAAAGACTGAGACTAGCAAGATCACGTCTGAAGAAAAGGTGGGCCAATCAAATTACAGACACGTTTCTGCACCTTATCAATAACCCTCAAATGGGACAGAGATCACTTAATGTTTTTTACAAAAGTTAATATAAATAGTTGTATTTAAAACCATACGTTAGGTGTACCGGTGTTACATCGATCTGACCATGCTGAGTCTGAGGTCAAAACCGGCTTATAGTAAAAGTTAACAGCAAACGGTGTTCGGTTAGATTTAGTTCCTGATATTAAACTTCATCCGTAATATAACTTCCTGTGAAAGTTTCAGTTTCTCAAGCTTATTAATTTATTTATTAAATTACTAGGTGAAAGTACAGAATAGTTAACGAAGTCTCCATTCCCATGGAAAGAATGGCTTTCTAAATAATAACGTTATTATTTCAGCACGGTCCGTAAGCTGCATAAGATTATTTAGAAAGCCATTCTTAACATTGGGGAGGGAGGGTTTTGTTAACTATTCGGTACTTTAACCTACCAATTTAATAAATAAATCAATAAATAAAAATTGGTACACAATTTCGCAAACCAGAAGAGGAATCGACTTAAAAGAGGAAGTCTTTAATATCAGGAACTAAATCTGACCGGAGACCGTTTGCTGCTGACTTTGAGTCGGGTACTGTTTTTGTTTGCCGATATATCTAGTAAGAAATTATTCTGGTAGAATTAAGTTATATATATATATATATATATATATATATATATATATATATACTTCTTTGTAATATAGCAGGAAAAATCCCAGCAGAGTGCCCGATTAATTGAGAATTAAAATTAAAAATTAAGAGCGTAATATTTATTTATTTTGGTACAGAAAAATTACTACAACATTCCTACCGTCGGTTTCAAGCACAGAAGGACTTAGCCATTCGGCTCTCTTCAGCTTCTGTTGTCATCAACGGAAGCTGAAGAGAGCCGGGTGGCTAAGGCCTTTTATGCTTGAAACCGACGATACGAATGTTGTACTAACTTTTCTGTACCAATATATATATATATATATATATATATATATATATATATATATATATATAACCAATATTACACACATATTTTTGAACACAACATTATATACATAACATAACCTTAAAAATCTTTAATTTCCATTCTCTGCGGGACTGTTTTCGCTGCGGTTCTGTCTTTTGGCAGCCATTTTGTTTTGTCAGATTCTCTGCACGATCGGAGAAATTTCTTCTGGTTTAATTATTTTTGACAAAGGGAAGTTTCTTTTCCCGAAATATTAATTAATGATCTTATAATAATCCGGACATCACACAAACAGCTAACAACACTCTTGCTGTTATGTAAGATTTTAAGAAAAAATAAATAGTAAGTCATATTTCGTATCTGATTTATTGTTTTTGTTTCTTCCAACTTACATCTTACCCGGAATGTGCATTGCCCACAGCCTTTTAAAAACATACTACTACTATACCCAGCAATGCTTCAAGCAAACTACCATTCTCTGTTATATATATATATATATATATATATATATAACGCTGCTTTTTTGTTTGTTAACACGCGTGTTTACATGTTTGCAATACATTTTAATAAACACATTTTATTTTTCGTGTTGTGTATGTAAAAAAAAAATGGGGGGGGATATATTAAATATTTATTTTCCATGTAGGGTGCGTTTTTTTATTTACAATTTTTTTTTTTAATTTTTATTTAAAAAATTTTTATTTTTTATTTTTTTTATTTATTTAAAAAAAATTTTTTGTTGTTGTTCTAATTGAAATCGCTCCAGACAAGGCACGAATATATAGCGATTATACATATTATGGTATATGGAAAATGATGACCGACATCTGAAGAATGGCCCACCCAATTTTTCTACAGATTTCACACTCAGTACACACGTATTAAAATCTGTTTACTTTTTAATTCGATCTTATTATTCTATACAACTACCGGGTCCGAACGAGACACCGTGGCAATAGTGTAGTCTACTAAACGTACAATACTTCGATTTAAAAGCTTTTGTTCGATCGTCAATGTGATCGTCTTTACTGTAAGATTTCCCAACTTTACACAAGCCGAAAAAAACACACAGTTAAATGACTATTATGGACAGAGCAACGGTTTGTTACTTGGCTTTTTTTTTTTAAATTATTATTAAACCATCGCTATACGAAACAGTAACGTATGCCGATGGAGATTAAGTTTAGACTCGGTGTCAATCAAATAGCTAATCTAGTGTGGCGTTGTAAGCATAAAAGGTCCCAGTGTCAATTGTAAAGCATCGGATACTACTTTGCTATCGGAAAATAAATTAATTCGGAAAAGATATATGAGATAAGAAAAAGGGAGAAGTAGTTTTGAATTATAGATGTAGGGAACAAAAGATAAAGAAGCTGGATCGGCGATTGAGGGCGTGTGTCGCAGGATTAGCTAAATAGACATATGTATATGTTTATCGCAATGGACCCATTTATATGTATATAATCTTTGCTTTAGCTATCTCATCCCTCTGTCACACTCTCACTTACTGTATCTTTCTCCCTCCTCTCTCTGTCTCCCATGTCTCTCTCTCTCTCTGTCTCCTATGTCTCTCTCCCTCTCTCTCTGTCACATATGTCTCTCTCTCTCTGTCACCTATGT
>OY744551.1:55461717-55471717 GCA_963556195.1 Sepiola atlantica | reverse complement strand
AACCCGAGGTGCCTTAATCCAAGGCTTACAAAAAACTTATTCGCTTTTTTTGTGTCGTTAACGTGTGAGACGTTGCCAGTTTTTATTTATTTGTTTATGGAGGATTTGTTTTGGGCATAACCAAAACAAACGAACGCCGCGGGTGATTACGGAAACTACGGAGTCAATTTTTTTTTCAAACAAGGACTCATTGATGTATATTACACTTTTAAAGTTGAAGATGCCAGAATAAAACCCCAGCATTTTCTCCATCTCTCCTGAATAAAAACCTAGTCTTTTAGATTAGCTGTGAAAATTCTTCTTTTTTGTTTTTCAATTACGGCTGTTTTTTTTCTTTTTAAGCTATTCTGTTTTCTCATCAGCTTATTCTGTTTTTCTCATCAGCCTATTCTGTTTTTTCTCATGAGCTTATTCTGTTTTCTCTCATCAGCCTATTCTGTTTTTTTCTCATCAGCTTATTCTGTTTTTCTCATCAGCTTATTCTGTTTTTCTCATCAGCTTATTCTGTTTTTCTCATCAGCCTATTCTGTTTTTTCTCATCAGATTATTCTGTTTTCTCATCAGCCTATTCTGTTTTTCTCATCAGCCTATTCTGTTTTTTCTCATCAGCTTATTCTGTTTTTTCTCATCAGCCTATTCTGTTTTCTCATCAGCTTATTCTGTTTTTTCTCATCAGCCTATTCTGTTTTTCCTCATCAGCCTATTCTGTTTTTCTCATCAGCCTATTCTGTTTTTTTCTCATCAGCCTATTCTGTTTTTTCTCATCAGCCTATTCTGTTTTTTCTCTTCAGCCTATTCTGTTTTTCTCATCAGCCTATTCTGTTTTTCTCATCAGCCTATTCTGTTTTTCTCATCAGCTTATTCTGTTTTTTTCTCATCAGCTTATTCTGTTTTTTCTCATCAGCCTATTCTGTTTTTTCTCATCAGCCTATTCTGTTTTTTTTTCATCAGCCTATTCTGTTTTTTCTCATCAGCCTATTCTGTTTTTTTCTCATCAGCCTATTCTGTTTTTTTCTCATCAGCTTATTCTGTTTTTTCTCATCAGCTTATTCTGTTTTTCTCATCAGCCTATTCTGTTTTTTTCTCATCAGCTTATTCTGTTTTTCTCATCAGCTTATTCTGTTTTTTTTCTCATCAGCCTATTCTGTTTTTTTTTCTCATCAGCCTATTTTGTTTTTTCTCATCAGCCTATTCTGTTTTTTCTCATCAGCCTATTCTGTTTTTTCTAATCAGCCTATTCTGTTTTTTCTAATCAGCCTATTCTGTTTTTCTCATCAGCTTATTCTGTTTTTCTCATCAGCTTATTCTGTTTTTCTCATCAGCTTATTCTGTTTTTTCTCATCAGCCTATTCTGTTTTTTCTCATCAGCCTATTCTGTTTTTTTTTCATCAGCCTATTCTGTTTTTTCTCATCAGCCTATTCTGTTTTTCTCATCAGCCTATTCTGTTTTTCTGATCAGCTTATTCTGTTTTTTTCATGAGCCTGTTTCTGTTGTTTTTTTGTGCCGTTTCTGTTCTTCTAGACTGTAACTGTTTTTTTCTAAACCGTAACTGTTTTTCTTCAAGACCGTAACTGTTTTTCTTCTAGACCGTAACTGTTTTTCTTCTAGACCGTAACTGTTTTTCTTCTAGACCGTAACTGTTTTTCTTCTAGACCGTAACTGTTTTTCTTGAAGACCGTAATTCTTTTTTTTATTTTAGACCGTAACTGTTTTTATTTTATTTTAGACCGTAACTGTTTTTTTTTTAATTTTAGACCGTAACTGTTTTTTTGTCAGGCCCTTTCTGTCTTCTTTTTCAAGTTTTTACTGTTTTTTTTTCTTTTAAGCCGACTTTTGTACTTTTATAAAATGTCACTCGAGGATACGGTTAAATCAGATTGAAATATTTTTTCAGTTAAATGCTGAAGAATATTATGAAAGTATTCAAAATGATCAATAAAATTGATAAAATGTGATTACTTATGAGCCGTTTTTATTTTTCATTAAAACCGTTGCTATCTTTTCTCTTGGGCTGTTTTCATTGTTCTTTTAAGGGGTTTCTATTGTTCTTTTGAACCGGCTCTGTTTTTCTTTTGAACCGGCTCTGTTTTTCTTTTGAACCGGCTCTGTTTTTCTTTTGAACCGCGTCTGTTTTTCTTTTGAACCGCGTCTGTTTTTCTTTTGAGCCGCGTCTGTTTTTCTTTTGAGCCGCGTCTGTTGTTCTTTTGAGCCGCGTCTGTTGTTCTTTTGAGCCGCGTCTGTTGTTCTTTTGAGCCGCGTCTGTTGTTCTTTTGAGCCGCGTCTGTTGTTCTTTTGAGCCGCGTCTGTTGTTCTTTTGAGCCGCGTCTGTTGGTCTTTTGAGCCGCGTCTGTTGTTCTTTTGAGCCGCGTCTGTTGTTCTTTTGAGCCGCGTCTGTTGTTCTTTTGAGCCGCGTCTGTTGTTCTTTTGAGCCGCGTCTGTTGGTCTTTTGAGCCGCGTCTGTTGGTCTTTTGAGCCGCGTCTGTTGGTCTTTTGAGCCGCGTCTGTTGTTTTTGTTTTTTTTTAGCCGTGTCTGTGGTTGTTTTTTTTTTAGCCGCGTCTGTTGTTTTTTTTTTTTAGCCGTGTCTGTTGTTTTTGTTTTTTTGAGCCGTGTCTGTTGTTTATTTTTTTTTTTAGCCGTGCCTGTTTTTTGTTTTTTAGCCGTGTCTATTGGTTTTTGTTTTTTTGGAGCCGTGTCTGTTTTTTTTTTGTTTGTTTTTTTTTTTTTGGGGGGGGGGTCTGTGTTTTTTAAAAGCCGTTTTTGTTGTTTTTTCAACCATTAATATTCTTTTTTTTAGCCGTTTTTGTTAAGTTCAGCCGGTTTTTTGTTCACCCGTTTTTCCTTTTGTAGCTGTTTTTGTATTCTTATCCGTTTTTTGATGTTGATTTGAGCCGCTTTTTTATTTTGAAAAGTCTAATTCCTAGTTTTATTCTTTTTTTTCTATTTTCAGAAACTGACGTTATCTGCCTTTTCCAGCTTGTCTATACCTGTATGTATTTTGGTATTATGAATACAGACACACGTGGAATTAAAAAAAAAATACACAAGGACAAACTTTTACCCATATTCTAAAGGCTTTATACAACATCGTTAAGAACCACAACTTATTTACATATATATATATATATATATATATAAATATATATATGTACACACATACAATCTACAATAAATTTTTAGTTTTACCCGGAATCATTTTAATCGAACAATTTTAAATTTTTATATATATATATACACACACATAGGCATAATTATAATAAAAAAAGAAAATACATTTTTAAATACATTTACATATATTAATAATACCGTCAGCATTTAAGTAAAAAATATACAGATAATAATAAGCATTTTCTTCTGGGGTTTATATATCCAGTATTAATAAAATATTAATTATTGATAAAGCCATTTTGAAACGAAACGGATTCCCTTTTACAAATATTCCTGGTTTTACTTTTTCTCTGACTGTGCTAGTGTATATCGAGATAGATGTTTCTAATATACGTACATATATAAATATATATACTGCCACGTTAAAGCCAGATCAAAAAGTGAAGAGCATTTGAAAACAGGACATCTGAACATTTCATAGTTTCTAGCGAGATCTACATCGAATAATCATAATTGACAACTACAACATTGGAAGGAACTTCTCGAACTTATTGAGTATTTTTTTCGTTTAAAACAGCCATCAAAAATAGTCAAACTGGCGAACGATACAATCGCAGAGAATATGCCGACCAAGGGTAAGTAGATTAAAATATTTCGTTACTTTTGAACTTTATTGACTAAAGCAATTTCGTTTCGGTTGATTTTGCCTTTTGTATAACCTTTTACCACACTGTAACCTTATTTCGTTTCGGTTAATTCTGCCTTTTAGTATAACCTTTTACCACAGTGTAACCTTATTTCGTTTCGGTTGATTCTGCCTTTTGTATAACTTTTTACCACGGAATTACCTTATTGTTTTTTCTTTAAAAATGATTTTCGGTAGATCAACATCTTCCGCTGAATCACCCTTCTCTCAAAATAAGATTAAACCTTAGAAAAAACAAACTTTTATCATTTTAGAATTTAGAGTGAAGGATCAGTTTCGTATTTAACGTTAGATAATCCTTCATTTCTGGTCTATTCTAGCGTTTTAAGTCAGTTAAGCTTTTTTTAGTCTCGAGTCTGAGTGACGATAAGTTAGGGTCAAGTTTACGATTAAGTTAGAAGATCGAAACAAATGTTTTGAAAAAAATAAATTATTGGAAAAAGAATGTTTGAAAAAAAGAATTTATTGAAGAAAAAAGTTTGAAAAAAAGAATTTATTGAAGAAAAAAGTTTGAAAAAAATAATTTATTGAAGAAAAAAGTTTGAAAAAAATAGTTTATTGAAGAAAAAAGTTTGAAAAAAAATTTATTGAAGAAAGTTTGAAAAAAAATTTTTTTTTAAATGAATGTTAGAAAAATAATTTATCAAAGAATGTTTAGAAAATTATTTATTGATGAAATTTTTGAAAAATAATTAATTGAAGAAAAATGTTTGAAAAAATAATTTATTGATGACAGAAAGTTTGAAAAAATAATTTATTGATGGAAGAAGTTTTGAAAAATTATTTGTTGAAGTAAGAATTTTTGAAAAAATAATTTATTAAAGGAAGAATTTTTGAAAAAATAATTTATTGAAGTAAGAATGTTTGAAAAAATAATTTATTGAAGAAAGAAAACTTGAAAAAACAATTTATTGAAGTAAGAATGTTTGAAAAATTATTTATTGATGACAAAGTTTTAAAATAATTTATTGCAGAAAGAATGTTTGAAAAAATAATTTATTGAAGTTAGAATTTTTGAAAAAATAATTTGATGACAGAAAGTTTTAAAAATAATTTATTGAAGAAAGAATGTTTGAAAATTATTTTATTGAAGTAAGAATGTGTTAAAAATAATTAGATAAAAGAATGTTTTAAAAATAATATATTGAAGTAAGAATAGGTTAAACATAATTAGATGAACGAATGTGTTAAACATAATTAGATGAAAAAATGTTTGCAAAATAATTCATGGAAGTGAGAATGTGTTAAAATAATTAGATGAAATAATATTTTTAAAATAATTTATTGAAGTAAGAAAGTGTTAAAAATAATTAGAAGAAAGAATGTGTTCAAAATAATTTGAAACAATGTTTGAAAAATGATTTATTGAAGTAAGAATGGTTAAAATAATTTATAAAAGAAAATTACATTTAAATAATGTTTAACAAATAATTTGTTGGTAAGAAAGAAGGTTTTTTTAAAAAACTATATTGGAAGGGGTTAAATACATCTGTATCAATGTAAATTAAATAAATGACAGAAGGAGTTCCTATCGGGTATAAAAGTTAATTTCCATCAGTAAGAGCCAATGCAAAACTGGAAATAAGCGAAACGAAATATCACCAAAATTTCTGTAATTTAACAAAAAATGAATCATATCTATCATTTAGAGAAAAAAAAAGAAATTTATAGTTTAATACATTTTTTTTTTATTTCCGCGTGTTTCTATGTTTTCAGCTTCATATCGACAGAAAAAAAAATTAATCCGAAATAATTTATATTGCCGGTATTTTCTCTATTGCTAAATGCTCATGTGTGTGTTTCCCGTCAATACGTGACTTATGCATTATTATTGTATTTACTGATTGTTTACTGAATTAAAAAAAAAGGGTACTCTTATAAATGACGCACCATGTGTCCGTGACTTCGCGTCGTCAACGTTCGGGCAGGTCTCGGAAGCGCCCGAGAGTTGACGAAACTATTAACCAATCAGGTTACAGCAAGCAGACGATAACTTTTTGAAGAAATTAATCGCGTTTAATAACAAAAATGAATTTATATCATCGCTATCAGCTCGTTGAATCTCCTGAAGGACAAATTGATTTGTACCAGCAACAGAACCAGTACACAAGAAAACTTTTGGACCAGCTGCAACCCTAACCCTAAACCCGAACCCAGAAACTGTCATAAAAAAGAAGAAAAAAAACATTGAGAACAGATTGGGAAAAATAAACCAGTTAAAACAGTTCGTTCGTTAAGAAAAAAAAAATTGCTTAGAAACAGTTTTGGTGTTAATGTTAAAAAAAAAAAAATACGTCGACAAAAAAAAACATTGAAAACAAAAAAAGTAAAAAAAAACATTGAAATAAATTTTTTAAAAAACATTGAAAAAAAAACATTGAAAACAAAAAATGTAAAAGCAAAACATTGAAATAAATTTTTAAAAAACATTGAAAAAAAACAAAAAAGAGCAACGTTTTCTTAAAATATCAAATAAAACCATCTTATATATTTAAAAACATTTGATTAATAATGTTTTCTTTGACAAAAATAAATAAATAAATAAAATAAACATCGAATTAATAACAGTTTTGTCGGTGTTTATGTTAACAAGGTTATAAAGATTATAAAAAAAAAAGTAAATGTCCGACAAGTAAATTACTATTTCTCTCTGTTGTTTGAAACCTGCAATAAGATAACTTTTGGAAGAAATTAATCGCGTTCAATAACAAAGATGAGTTTTGAACCCAAAAACTGTCATAAAAGGAAGAAAAAACGCAGAAAAAAGATTGAATAAAAAAAACAAAACCATTTGCTTTAAAGAAAAAAATATATAATCAAAAATCAAAAAAAATAAAATAAACAAACATCGAATTAATAACAGTTGTTTGGCTATGGTTTGTTATTATCGTCTGCCAGTCTTCAGTTGAGCATTTGACAATTTTCGCCTCGTCAACTCTTGGGCGCTTCCGAGACCTGCCCGAACGTTGATGACGCGAAGTCACGGAAACATGGTGCGTCATCTATAAGAGTACACAAACAAAAAATTCAATAACGTAGCATGATAAAATGAACTTGTTTAAAATCCTATTGAAATATTTTATTTAATTACAAAATTAAATCCACCAGAATCCATTTCGGTTTCTTCATAATGTTAATAGTTGAAAAAAAAGAACGAATTAATTACTTCGTGAGACTTTAAACTTAAAATAAATTTCAGAAACATTTGAACAGTCGAATAGAACATGATTTAAGATTTATTAAATTAAGATTTAAACTTTTTGAAGCTATTTAAATAGCCCAAATTTATAGAGATTAAAACTGTATCACCATGACCAAATTAGTTATAGTTTGATAATAATTTCGTCCTATTAAACATGTAATAACCACAGGACCATTCGAACCGGTCCATTTGACATAATGGTTAGACTTTGTAAATGGACCCGGTGACCGGGTTCGATTCTCGGTCAAGTTATACAAGATCGTAATTGATGTCTCCTTGTTAAGTACTCGACATTATAGTATGAGGATAAGGGTTAAATAGAGTAATCCAAGGAAACGAGTTGCGTCCTCCCCTGCATCTCGGAGAAGTAGTCAATGAAAAGAGAGACTTCCGGTCGCACTTGACGACGGTCGATCTAGGAGAGTCGAAAGTGGATCAGGGGTTAACATTCGGCAGCCTCTATCTTCCCTTATTTTGTCCTTTAGTCCTCACATTCCATGATCGATGTTTTTGACAAAGAGGAAAGAATTGCTGTTTTCTGGGTCGGAATCTATCTATATAACACTTAGCTTTGGCTCGTCTTTGACCTTGAAGTAGTATTTTGATTTTAGCCTTTTACATCAAGTGGCTTCATGCCTTGTCTGGAGCGATTTCCATAAAAGAAAATAATTATTTATTAATAATTTAACGTGCAAACTGTACCGTTATAATTAAATTTAACTTTCAAAACTATTTAAAAGTGAATAGACGGTTGGTAAAATCAAGGCTGGTAAAATAAAGGCTGGTAAAATAAAGGTTGGTAAAATTATGGCTGGTAAAATAAAGTTAGTTCGAAGAAAAAGATATTAAAGCATGCATGGTTTGATTCAATATTTCGCCGCGAAACTGGCTTTACCAAGAATGCATCATGAATTGAATCAACGCGTGATAAATTTGTCGTTTCCCAGCCAAAATGGCGGACAATGAATCGCCTGCTTTTTTTCCGACCTCAAAAATAAGTAAGTAAACCCAAATTAATTGCTTTGTCCCAAACAATTTATTTGGGTTTACTTACTCATTTGTGAGGTCGGAAAAAATCGAAAAGAAAACATAAATAAGGTGTGGATTTATAATTGATATAATTTTGATTATTCGGACTACTATTCTCATCTTGCTAGTTACATTCACAACGTTTCGGCCGATGTAACATCTTTTCGAACTTGGGAACCTGATCGCTGACGTTTGGAATATACCCGAGTTCGACTATTATGTTTCCCAAGTTTAAAAAAAGATACACCTGAAGAAGGTCGAAGGTTACATGGGCCGAAACATAATAATACATGTATATATTGTGTGTGTGTGTTTTTAGTAATTTCTTATGATTAAATATTTGGTAAATTAATAATTAATTGGAAAAATTGATCTTTTTAATATTCATTAATTAAAACGCATAGTTGTTTGATGTCATTATAAACGGGGCAAAAAATATTGGCTCTTAGAGACGACAGGGGCGCATGCGAAAATGAATCGTTCGGCTTAGGAACCAAGAAAAGCCATATTCCTTGACTTTTACATTTGGTTGTACACACAAGGTCACTGCTAGTCAAGGCCAA
Source organism: Sepiola atlantica (assembly GCA_963556195.1). Classification (NCBI taxonomy): domain Eukaryota; kingdom Metazoa; phylum Mollusca; class Cephalopoda; order Sepiida; family Sepiolidae; genus Sepiola; species Sepiola atlantica. Next base: position 55,463,110 of record OY744551.1, on the reverse strand, counting down.
AAGCCACTCGATGATAACTGTTAGGTTTTCACCAAAACAATAAATTCATATTTACAAGTTTTAAGATTTAAAACTCCGTTTTCGAATAAGAATATCACGATATTAAACTCATGTCAGCCATTTTGTGATCTCCGTATGATAGTATAAAATGTCTTTCTTGTTTATAGTCGGTACCATTAAACATTTGAAAGTAATTTTGCAGCTTGTATCATCTATACATTAATACGATAGCGTGTGTGTTCGTATGTCACGCTTACATCAAAAGCTCTGCGCATGCGTGCCGCACCTAGATTTGGAAAAGCATTCAAGTCATTCATTTCTTATAAACGTATTTACCATACTCCAACTAAACCAATTCCTAATACTCCAACTAAACCAATTCCTAATACTCCAACTAAACCAATTCCTAATACTCCAACTAAACCAATTCCTAATACTCCAACTAAACCACTTCCTAATACTCCAACTAAACCAATTCCTAATACTCCAACTAAACCAATTCCTAATACTCCAACTAAACCAATTCCTAATACTCCAACTAAACCAATTCCTAATACACCAACAAAACCAATTCCTAATACTCCAACTAAACCAATTCCTAATACTCCAACTAAACCAATTCCTAATACTCCAACTAAACCAATTCCTAATACTCCAACTAAACCAATTCCTAATACTCCAACTAAACCAATTCCTAATACTCCAACTAAACCAATTCCTAATACTCTAACTAAACCAATTCCTAATACTCTAACTAAACCAATTCCTAATACTCTAACTAAACCAATTCCTAATACTCTAACTAAACCAATTCCTAATACTCTAACTAAACCAAGTCCTAATACTCTAACTAAACCAAGTCCTAATACTGGTTTATAGTTCGAGCCCAACCAACCTCTAAGATTTTTTTTCTACATCGAAGTGGGGAGGTAAGGAAGGAGACGACCGAGAAGACACATTAATACAAGTCAAATCTTATCATATTTTATTCAAACATGTATAGGTAAGGAAGAAGATAATTAGTATTGAAAACATCATTTCGTGTAATTTACACGGGTCCTGCTAGTTAAAATTATTGAGACGATACTAGAGAAAAAAAACCTCTTCAACATGAAACCACATATTTTGCCATCAGGCAACCTAACAAGATATATCAATGAACATACCTTTATAGGAGCCCGTCATGAAGAAGAACTTGAAAAAATATTTAGAAAGTATACCTGGTGAACCAAGTGCAAGAGAAATCAAAACAACTGCACTCAAGAGAACAGCCAGAATCCTGAAAAGAGCTCTCGGTTGGAGTCTGTAAATAGCGGGTGATCGTATGGCATTTGGAAGAATGCACCGTCCCCAGCAAATGAATGAAAAGAGAGAAAGAAAAAAAATAAACAAC